>JAIUCT010000027.1:1289216-1310876 GCA_021307375.1 Tetraneura akinire
TAATGCTTTGGGTTACAGTATACTCATATTGTAAAACTATAATATACCTACAAGTACGTATATTAAGTTATAAATAATAAATTATAAACAAAAAATTCAACACGGTAACAAATAATAATAATATAATAATATATAATATTTTAATCATTTTCAATATGTGATAATTAATAACTATAACTAATGATAAAGAATATCTATAGAAGAGGATCTATAAAATTATTTAGTTGTAAATATTATAACCACAACATTTACTAACTTTTTTAGAATATTCAATTTACAGAATTATACATATGAGTAAAATAATTAATATAAAAAGTAAATTTGTTACCATGTTAAATTTTATGTTTATAATTTATTATTTATAACATAATAAACGTTCTTGTATATTATAATTTATAATATATAGGTATATTGCATATTATTACATATTGTATAATATATACCTACTATATATTCAGGAATATTTTATATATAATACATATCTAAATAAATAATCAATAAAATATACATACTATATTATTATCACAAATGTTCTACAGTAAAACTTCAAGTTCATTTAATTTCTTTTATTTGTGTTACTTACAAATAAAAGAAATACACACCTTTATTTTTTAATGTATGAGGTTTTAGAACGTGTGCAGTTAGTATTAACTTTATTGAGTATATTAATTTCTAAATGTGCAAAAAAGGCATAATTAATTTGAATATTACAGTTCTTAATAATGTCTAAAAACTCTTTGAAGTAGCTATAATTAATACTATTTATCTATTTTATATGTAAATAATTAATTAACAATTTCTTTTATTTACTTTCATACATATTTTTAATATTATGGAATCCAAAGTATGTAATAAATTTAAGGCATAAGATAATGTACTTATATGTTTTATGATTTATGACATGAATGTGTTCTATGCAGATTCATATTATTTACAGTTATTATAATTAAACAAATAAAAAGAGGGCTTTTTGGACCTAATATCTAAATATCAACATAATATTAATAATTAGTGTTATTAAAATTAATATAAATAATTGTAAATTATTAAGATAGTATTATTTTATTATTATTGTGAATTACATCAAATTTGTCCACAACTATATCTAAATTTAAATTCTTTGAAGCTTTTTTTTCAAAAGCAAATATAAATAAAGGAATAAACGGACGCGTTTTATTTCTCCATATTACACATCATGAACAAACAATATATTCATATTATTTCATTATAAAATTATAAATACGATTAAACTGGCTTTGTCGTCTTCGTTATGAATTCCATTCCTAGGGAAAAACTATTATTATATTATTACAATAGGTCGATAGACGAAACCGGAATCATATTAATAAAATCGTGACTACAATTACTACAATTACGTGACTACTTACAATTTTAATAAACTGAAACCCAATAACATCGATTTTTAGTTAAAACACGATTAAATATATAAATAAATCGTGGTTATAAATAATCAAATTAATGATAACGTAACAAATTAATAAAATGCTCAATTTAAATTTTAAAATGCATTTTCATATTAAATTAAATATTAAAATATTTATTATTAAGTTATAGGGGGGCAATAAAGGGGCTAAATCAAAAGTTGGGGGGGGGCACTTGCCCACCATTGCCCCAGTGTAGCGCCACCCCTGGTAATTATTATATTATTATATATATATATATATTATAATTTTCTCTGTTTTGTTCTATTAAGATTATAACTAATTAGTTTAGCACATTTAAACGTTTTCCTATACCTTATATTTTATAATTATAATAATACAATTTAATATATTGGTCTATTTATTTCTGTAAAGTGTATAATATTATGTTCTTTTATTAATATTATTTTTCGTGACATTAAGGATAGCAATGTGTAATTTAATATGTCCAGAACATCTTTTTATGAATAAAAATATTTCGAGTCGGGTATACTGTATATGGTATGTAATATTATCCCAACCTATAAGATTTACAAAAATTTTAAATCTGAATGTCTTAAAAGTTTCTTCTTGTACTAGACTACTAGTGCTTGGTACTCATAATTTATACGCACTTAAATTTAATTTGACTAGCTATTATTATTAATCGCACGTGCTGTACTTCAAATTATATTTTGAATCTTATTCAAAAAGAAATATAGTTATATAATATATATATTCTGAAAATGGTCAATATAAAAATTATTGATCTCTATTTTTATATATATATATAAAATTTATTAAAAGTTTATAAAATATTAATTATTGCAATTATTATATTGTATCAAATATTCTAAAAAGATTGTATTTTATTTTATGTTTGTAATCACTAATCATTATTTAATTTCGTCAAAATTAAAAATTTGAACTTGATACAAATTTATTAAATATCAAAGTATTTTGTACCTCTTAAATCATAATATAAACTATACTGTAAAATGTACAGCGAGTAGATAATGACTAAAGTATTCTTAAGTAATTGGAATACTTAAAAATAGTATCTTTATCTGTATTCAAATACATTTAAAGAAATGTATGTATTTGAATACGTATTTGAAATACAAAATAAAAGTATTCTACATATGTATGTTAAAAATATTATTTAGTATCAACTTCCTTAATTATACTTCAAACATCGATAACATCTCGAATTTTAGAATATTCATAAGATTTAAAAAAATAATGCGTAATTATGTTTTTTTTCATTATTAAGTTTAATATGTTAATGAATATGTTTTTTTATTTATAAATTAATATTAAATTGAGTGAGCAGATATTTCAATTTCTTATCAGGGGCGTATATGAGTGGGGGGCAAGAGTGTCGGACACCCCCTCATTGTAAACAAAAAATGTACCTATACTTGTTTTTTTAATTATCAAGACAAATCAAATCATACCAAAAGTTACTACCGAATCTAAAAAAAAAAAATCATTATGGAATCAAAATAATATTAAGAAATAGTTATAAAAATACATAATTCACTTTCAATTATAATTGTTCAGATGTTATAAAAATAAATGAGAAGATATGCCCTGAATTCTGCTATTTTGAGGCAGAAGTATGTTAAACATGTTCATATAAAATTCGATTATTAAGTTTTATATTTTTGATTAGAAATTATTATACGACGTCTTTCCAATACTTATCGCAAACAATTATTTGTCAGTACTCACTACATAATATTCTTTTTCCGCGGAAAATATTCCAGATATTTATATAATTTTAGTTTTAAAACAGTTAAAGCATTTAATAATAATGTACATATTTGTAAATATTAGTATTTTACAATTTAAATTATATTTTCCTTTTCACGTATATTTAAAATGCATTTTTAATATTTTGTTATAACCGATAACAGGAATAAAACGGTACAACGGAACACAATGTTGAAAAACTGGACAATTAGATTTTATAATATAATATTTTAAATGTACATTATACTTCTTACATATTTAATTATTTAAACATTTTTTTTTTTTATTTCTGTTTGTAAATTTTATAAAATATTTGCCAATTGGACAATTGGTTACTTATTTACTGTCCATATTATTTAAATAGTTATTTAGAAAGTCACTTTAATAATTATAGGTATAAAAAAAATTTTCACTGTAGATTCTCGACCCCCCCCCCCTCGCAAATAAAATCATGTCTATACCATTTTTTCATATATTAATTATAAATAGTTATCATATTTAATTTGAATTTTAAATGTATACAATTGAATTGTTAATAATTCTAGTTAATTGATATAAAATAATATATTTATTATTACTTGTTTAATTACTTTATAATAATAAATTAATATTCTGTATTTTTTATTGTATACCTAGCTGAAATTCATTTGATTACTCTTTAATTTGAAGTAGTTTCCTCCAACATCTTCTCCAACTCCTAAATTATTTTTAAAAAACACAATTATTTTATATAATAATTAATAAATATAACTATTTCTACCAACCTCTATTCATATTATATTATACACTTTTTTCTCGTCAATACAATATAATATTTTGATTACTAATATGATACATATTATATACATTATAATTATTGATATCCAATAATTTAATATTTTTGTTTACGCAGAATACGTTAAAAAAACATTGTTTATTTAAACACTACTAATTAATTAGAAAAAAAAAATTATAATTCATTATTCATTTATGTTATTGATTCCACCTACAAAGTCCAACAACGTAATATACGCCATTTTCAAATTTCAATTATATATTGTTTAACTTAATTGAGTAAACTATTTGTATAAAATTAGACATTATTATCGTACTTGTGAATATTTATTTCCATATGATTGTTTAACACGATTGTAATTGGACTATTAAACAATATACGAGAATACAGATATTAAATAAATATTATATTTTAATACGGCTTGGGAATTTTAAATAATATATTATACATTATTAATAATTATAAACAAATATTATTTAGTATTTTTTACTATTTATAAATCATTACGAAGGATTTTTAGAATTTTTAGTAACAATGTTGTGAATTAATAATACGAATAGGAAAAAAATATCCGTCAGAATAGAAAAAAATTGAAAAATTGTATATTATAAAAAAAATCCATACTTACGCGTTTTACGTTTATATAAAACTATGAAAGTGGCATCTTATAATATTTGAGATCGGTATTTAACCATAGGCAGAAACAGCTTATTATTTATTTTACTAGGAGGACACTGTATTATCAAGGTAAACTGCTTTCACTTTCTCTCCACGTCTCTAATAATATAATATACCTACGTGTTATAATAATAATGTAATGTTATTTTAACGGTCCTATCATAAGACAATAATTATTGTAATTGACATTTTCCTGATTAAAAGAAAAAAAAAAACATTACATATTTTTGGATGGACGTTATACTATTGTTGGGGGTTACTATTGCATATTAATTTCGATAAAGAAATTTAAATCTAGAAATATTTTTTATTTATTTATTTTTATAGTTCTTTTCTATATGCAGAATAATATGTTATGTTCTTTCATATATTTTTTTTTTTTATATACTTTTGATTATTAATGTAAAGCAATACCTATGATGTTATACGATTAAAACGGTATTAACTATTTTATTAGAAATATAATATGAGTTATTAAATTAAATTATTGTAGTTCTTGTTTAAAATATATATGATTTGATATTGTTTTATTAATTGTCTTGCAATAATTAAGTATACCTATACTATATACATCATCGAATAAATCTAGGACGTCCAGTTTCATATAGGTACTTGACCTAGATATGAATTTTAAGATTATCCTCGGATCAAGTTTCTATATAGGTAGTAGGTACAGTACATAATATTATGTCTTCTGCATAAATATTTATGTAACCATATCATATTATATTCTCGTGATCAGGACTCTCGGACGACATTACTATTTTTAAATTATATAATTTAAAAATTATGGAAAATCTAAATTAAAATATTAAGTACTCATTAGTTTTGCTGTCTAATTTGTAAAATCAGTCACTCTCTCCGATAACCAATGATATATGACGAATCTCTTCAGAATTACGATCTAACAATTATTAGAAGTTTAATGTAAATATTTGTAATAACTTGGCATTGATTTAATGATTTGTGTATTTTGTTATTAAATGTAACGTAATAATAATATTTTACACAGTAGGTACGCGTCAGACGTTAAGCAATAATACATACTATATAGGTATGCACAAATAAGTACAGATAGATACGCATATAATATTTGGAGAATGTATTTTCTATCGTATTACGTTATTTTTATTTTATTTTGTTAAACCAATTTGGCAGATATAATAATATTACGTTTTATGATTTACATGTTTACTCGAGTACAGGATTCATATCCACTATGACTATATAATATATACAGAGTTTTATTTTTATTATATATTATATTATACGTTATACCATCAAGGCATCAAGGTACTAAATATAGAAATACCCTTGTTTATAGTACATGAACATATTACATTTTTGGGATACGTGTAAAGAATTAAACCTTGTACATTGATATTGCGAAACGATATGAGATAAACTAATAATAAATAGTACCTAACATTGATATTCTTATTTATCTTCTACAGGTTATTCTATCAATATGTTGGACAACATATTCGGTGGCATAGGCAAGGGTTGTGCCAGCCACCCTTGGGAAGTAATCGTGGGTGTATTAACCGTAACGGCTTGCATGTTGTCGATGGACAAGCCTGATCCATCAATGTCGACCGCGTCAAACAGCCTACCCCATGCTACGAAAATCGTGGTCAGTATAAAATACATACATTTATATATATATATATTAAAATAATCATTGGAAACTTCGCAATAAAATTTTATTTTCTGTCGTTTGTTTCATCCATTTTACGTTTAATAATAATTATGTGTATTTTCGAATTGCCTTACGCCAGGACGACGAATCGCACGCGATCGATGTGATATTCATGACCTTAATAAGGTGCATAGCCGTTTTATATTGCTACTACCAGTTCAACAATCTCAGGCAATTGGAATCCAAATACGTTTTAGGTAATATTGAAAACATAAAAAGTACAATGTAAATTATTATAATTTTTTAATAAATAAATAATAATTTGAAATTTTAACGGTTTCCTCCGTAATACATAATACGATTGTATGCTACGCGTGTACTGTATAGAAATGCAATGATAATGACATTTAATTTAATTTGACCAGTTATATTTACTTCGTGTCCGTTTGGAGGTTAACTTGTTTGTCTAGACTAGTAAATGAACGCTCGGTCGTAGTTTTTTTCGACATAACCGATATATTTTTCATCCCAGGAGATTTGATCAATTCGTGAATTATTATTGAAAATTATTAGTAACACGTTATTATGAATTTATGAATAATGCGAGCAGGAAGGTCAATGAAATGAATAAACATATTATTTCTGCGGCTATATAAGTTTTTCGTTACATTGTTTTTATTTTTTCAACGCTGTCAAGATTATAACTCTGATTGATATAGCCTTCTTTTAATTCACTTAAAACGGTCTCAAAAATGCGTTTTCATCCTAGATATTATTATAGAAACGACATTATAACGTCTTTGTGACGTACTGACGTATACACGTATATAATATTATGTATGTACAGTATATTATACGATAATTGATAAAAACAAATGAATCGTAGTTTGGTTTTATTAATTTCCAAGGAACTTTTGATGAGTAACACGCGAAACAAATATTAATTTAATTCGCTGTTTGGTGTTCAGTATAATATCGTTTGTTTTTAGGATTAATAATATAAAATAAAATCTAAATACAT
The DNA here is from genome assembly GCA_021307375.1 of Tetraneura akinire. Lineage (NCBI taxonomy): Eukaryota > Metazoa > Arthropoda > Insecta > Hemiptera > Aphididae > Tetraneura > Tetraneura akinire. Next base: position 1,296,506 of record JAIUCT010000027.1, read on the forward strand.
ATTTTTATACTAATACTAAATATTTTATTAAAATATTGGTTACTTAATTATTTTATGGATTGGCAGTCTGGTGACAATATAATCATAATTCATAATATAAAAAACAATTCCGTTTGTAAACACTATAAAATATAATATATCAGATAACATAAAGTATCCACTTTTTTGTATTCCTACCATCAAACTCGGCTATAGTGATTTAATGACTGTAAAGTAAACAAATATTACCTAAACAAATAAATGTTACACAATCGAATCGTGAGGCCCTCGTCACCTTGTTCTCTATAAAAGAAAGTAGATTTTAAAATAATTGAAATTTTTGTAGGTAATTTCGCTTCTTTAAAACTCATAAAGTCATAAATTATTAATAAAAAAAATATTAAAAACTCAACTGTATCATACGAGTACATGGTTTCTTAATTAGAATTCTTAAATGTTTATAATTCAATGGACTGTTATGTTATTGAAATATTATCTTTAAGTTTTAAGTACCTATTCATTAAATAAAGATTATTAAAATTTTACTATTCTCAATTCTCTGAAATCGTCAACTGATTATATAATCATTTGATTTTGCTTTCATTAATTACCTTATGCACGTAGGACTCGCTAGGTACCACTTTCTTTTTTATTATTATAATTATGTATACCTATTATTTCATATAAATATCTCTATTGTTTCTCTACAATTTATCTTTTATTAAAGATAATAAAAAAAAAAAAATTAAAAAAATAGGTAAATTATTTTTATTATCACTGATTTATAACCAATTATTTAGATAATTATTATATTATTATAATAATTTTATAACTAATGCTAAAGTTAAATTTTGTTGATATCGTTTAATTGATCAAATCAGTAGCTTAACCAGAATTTTATTTCGGGCTGGAGGTAATGGTTGTGGTCAATTATGATATAGGTTTGGACTTTTTAATAATCTATACACAAATGTATTAAACTCTTACAAGTTACCTAACCACTAAACTAGTACCTACCTTAAACATAATCATTTACGCCAAAATCTAGAACTAAAATGTGAAAAATAGTCTATTATGGATTTTTTTTTTTAATTTCTAAGGAAGGTCTATTAAAGCACACTCAATCACTTCCTGACTATGCCATTGAATCAAATTAAAGTTTAAAAATATGATTATTTTAAGAGAGTATAATTTTTTTTAGGTATTGCTGCTATGTTTACAGTATTTTCCAGCTTTGTCTTTAGTACTATTGTAATACATTACTTAAATGGAGACTTAAAGTAAGTTTACATATTTTTATATTTTAACATAATTGGATTTAATCTAGAAAATTTATATTAACAAATTTTAATGATTTCATTTATTTTTTTTAAATTTAGAATTGTATCAAAAATTATCTTGATAACAAAATATCTATAATGTAGAAATGCAGTACTAGATTTTATACTTTATAATATCTATTCTTTTAATTTCCAGTTTCTACTATATTAAATCTAATTCTATGTTTATATTAGTGAACTTTAGTATAATATTAAAATATACCTAATATATGTTTATGTTATTACAGAGATGCAATGTTCTTGTTCCTATTAGTTTTACTTGTTAATTTAAAAAAAGCTAGTCTATTGGCGCAATTTGCACTTGGTGGATGTTCACAGACCGAAGTTATCAACAATATATCTAAAGGCATGTCATTGCTCGGTCCATCATTTTCTTTAGATTCAATTGTGGGTAGTCTTGTTATCAGTGTCGGAATGCTTTCGGGTGTTCAGCGTTTAGAAACATTATGTTTGTTTACATGCATGTCATTTATTGTAAACTATGTGGTGATGATGAGCTTTTACCCAGCCTGTTTATCACTCGTACTAGATGTAAGTTAGATTTATTAATTACATTATTATTGCATTTAAACATTTAATATAGAATTATTATAATTAAAAAATATATAATTAATAGTTATTGAGAGGTGGAGATGAAAATGGTATGCCGATTTCGGGTGACCGATCTCAGATAACTGACATTTGTAATGATCACAAAACTGATCCAATCACACAACGTGTTAAGGTGATAATGTCAATTGGTGTAATGATTGTTCACGCACAGAGGTATGATTTCATTCATAGCTTTAAAAATAGTCTAGGATTTGCATAAGAAACACTACCTACCTTCACTTATCCTTTAGTGCTCCGTATTTGTGTATATATATATATATATATACTTATTTATTTATCTTGAAAAATAGTTTTTTTTTATATTCTTAGAATAGTAATATTTAAATAAATTCAATACAATATAATGTATTCTTATAGCATTCATATGCGTGTTTTCTTAGTAAGGAAAACATTCAGTCTGTTTTTATTTTCTATAATGTTCCTAACTATTACTTGTTAACATTATTTTAGTCGATGGGCATTAAGTGGAATGGAAACCGATGCAGATAATATGTTGGGAATACAAGTTAAGAAGTTTGCTGTATTTAATGAAACAGAAGAAATTAATCATCGCTCTGTTCAAAACTCTATTATACAGTAAGTATGATTGTATGTAATAACTACAGTTCACATCAATTATATTTAAACAATGTCACTTTATAAAGCTAATATTAACCTTTTTTCCCATAGTTGGATGGCTAGTGGAGCCGATCATATAGTAATATTGATACTTTTACTATCTATGATAGTTTGGTTTTGGTTCTTTGGAGACCGTGATGAACTAGCTAGTCATTTAGCAATGGTGAATAAACAATCACTTTTTAACACATCCGGTGAGTTCAATATCAGAATAAATATTAAATATGAATAGACACATTGTATTTGGTAGTATATCTTTGTAATTCTTTTTAACCAAAATATAATATTAACCTTAAGACTTACAAATTTAAAAAATATTTAATTCTATTGTTAGTAATTTTTTCATTTAAAATCAATACAATATTATGTATAAAATTGCCATTGTAGAATTATCTACTTTTAAGTGTATATTATCGCCTTTTGAACAATTTATAAATAATAATTAAATACATATAATATATTCAAATTTAATAATTTATTAAATATATAAATTTAAAACTTTATAAAAATAGTAAATATTGTTAATAAATAATTATGGTTAACCTTTTAAACAGGTAATTCAGTATGTGAATCCCATAAAAATATTGAACATATGCAAACTCAAACAGATTATCAAAAAGTATCAATAATAACTTCAAGTAAAATGACTCAAACAGAAAACATTGATAACATAGTTATAGAAGACAACAAAATGGAAATTAGGACTTTTGATGAATGTTTAGCTATATTTAAAACTCAAGTAAAATAATTTAAATATAATTTACTCAAATAAAAATTATTAATTCTTAAATTTAAAGCTGTACTTAAATATTTTAAGTATATAATAATATCCATTAGAATAACATTAAAAAACAACTGGTTGAATATTAATTAGTTTTTATGTTTTGTATAAAATTATTTAATTCATTATTAATATTATTATCATCTTCATCATAATTATTATTATTATTATTATTATTATTATTATTATTATCTTTTTCAAAATTTCAAGTAAAAAAAATTAATGTAGCAGTTCCAAAATTTTACCACATATATATTGTGCCTCTGTGAAGCCCAATAAAATTTTCAAGTTTCTAACTTAATAATTGCCCGAGTTATCATGAAATATTGAAATCGATTTCATCAAAATTTCAGTTTTTGTAAAAAATGTCATTTTTTCGTGATTTTTTCTACCGCTTAGGGTCAATTTTGTGAAATTTAAGAAATGAACAAATAAATATTTATAATAATATATAAATATATTATATAATAAATTATATATTTATATATATTTAAATATTTCATCAATAAATGTTTAATGTGTATGTACCTGTAAAATGTATTTCAATATTCAATCTCAAGACTCAATTTTTTTTATAGGTGTTTAAAGTTGAAATTTCAGTAAAATTAATATTTAAAGTATTTATATGGATTCTTCCTATTATATTTCAAAATTTTACAATAATGATAAATAAAATTGACAAAAATTTTTATGATATAGGCATTTAGGTGACAAGGGATTTTATGATCATTTATTATCATTTATCATTTATATTAAACTTAGAGACTTGAAAATTTTATATGTTGTTCATTTATGTACTATTTGTGTACCTATATGGACCCTATATGTGTGATAAAATTTTGCGTTTTAAAAAATTTAAATCAATACCTACATTATCTGACTGAACTTCGCTTAGAATTGTTTTTTCTAATTAAAATTAAACACTATGATTTGCACACCTTTATCCCAGTGGCAGGAGTATCCCTTCCCTTGCTTTTTCATTTTAATTTAAATGTGAATTATAATTCTATTTTATTCTGTTAATTTAGAAATCTGCGGAAAAATTAAATGATGATGAAATAATTATGTTGATCAAATCAAATCATATAAAACCATACATGTTAGAAAAATGTGTCAATAATCCAGAAAGAGGAGTTGGTATTAGAAGAAGATTAATTGGAGAAGAAGACAATTTGACAGAAGCTTTAACAGAATTACCTTACATGGGTTATGATTATTCAAAAGTAAAATATAATAAAATAAATAATTGAATTTTCAATATATTAAATTTAAAAATATTCTAGGTTTTAGGAACAAATTGTGAAAATGTAATAGGATATGTACCTATACCTGTTGGAATTGCTGGACCATTACTTGTAGATGATGAATTTTATCAAGTGCCTATGGCAACAACTGAAGGTTGTTTAGTAGCCAGTACAAATAGAGGGTGTAGAGCATTAACAGCGTGTGGTGGTGTTATAACCAGAGTTGTAGATGATGGTATGACTAGAGGACCTGTTGTGAGATTTTCTTCTGTTACCACTGCTAGGTGTGTTTATTGTCTATGCTTTTATTATGCATAATACTTTTATAAAATAATTTTTTAATATTGTAATTTTACTTTTTATAAACTAGTCAAGCAAAAATGTGGATAGACAACCCAGATAATTTCCCAATAATTAAGTCTGCATTTGATTCAACAAGTAGATATGCCAAGCTTACAAAATTACTCGTTCGTATTGCTGGTCGACATTTGTTTATTCGATTCACAGCTTTTACTGGTGATGCAATGGGCATGAACATGTTATCAAAAGTAAGTTGTAACAAAATAGTTAACTTTTAATGAATGGGTATTAATAACTACATAACAATATGAGGAATAAAGAATAACAGTTGGTAAACCTTAAATTAATACCTTTTATTTTATCTAATAAAATATATTTATGTCAGTTAATTAATTATTAAGTATAGATATTCAACCATGAATACCATCAGTGATTTCTTCTATAGGTTCAGTAGATATTATTTAAGAAATTATGGTCTATGACCAGGGACGATCTTAAAAAATGTGGTGAGGGTAGGCGTTACCATAAATTTGCTGACTAAAAATTTACAAAAAACAATTATTTTTATGAGTTTTAAATTATTTAATAACTTTAATGTTTTAAACCCAAAAAATTTATAATAAATATAAATAAATAATTTTGACGAGTGCCAACTAATATTTAAAAATTCCGACTAGGGGAGGAGTATGATCCCCATAACCCCCCATCGGAACGTCCCTGTTTATGACTTGAAGGTAATAATATATACTTATATATAATCTGTGATAAAACTTTAATAAGTCATAGATTAGTATTTATAAAGATATTATTTTAATAAAAATTATTTTGATACTTTAAAGTTTAAACGTTTCTGTTTTCATTTCTTCATTTTGTATTCTTTTCTTTTCACTTAGCAATTTTATACATTACTATTTTTCTATTATAATACTAAACATCTAATTTATAATAATAATAAAGATGCATAATTATATATTATCCTGCTAAAACAAATATTATAATATAATTACTGTTAAATTAAATATTTCATAATATGATATAATCAAAATAATAAAAAATATAAATTAATCTTTTTAAGTAATAAAGTTTAAGTAAAGGGTTACAGAGTGTATTAATTTTATCTTTTTATAATAATAAAATCAATTATAACATTAAAATATATTTAATAAAAAAATATTTTTTTAAAAAGTAAATTATTAAAATGTTTTTTTGTGAAATATATTATAAACCTGTATAAAATTTATTTTTTAATGTGTTATTTTATAGGGAACAGAAGAGTCTCTTAAAATTATTGGAGGATATTTCCCTGATATGGAACTCTTAAGCTTAAGCGGCAATTTTTGTTCTGACAAGAAACCAGCAGCAGTTAATTGGTATATTAGTGTATACAAATTTTATGAGCATGTTTTCTATATGATGCATATTTTATTGTATAGGATTGAAGGTCGTGGGAAATATGTTATTAGTGAAGCTATTGTATCTTCAAAAATTGTAACTGATGTATTGAAGACTACAGTTGCATCGTTGGTTGATGTGAACATCAGTAAAAATTTGATGGGATCAGCAATAGCTGGTAGTATTGGTGGAAATAATGCGCATGCATCCAATATTGTTACAGCTATGTACATTGCTACAGGACAAGTAAATAATATATATTATCTAAGTATATTATTCACAAATAATATAATGTTTTAGTATTGTGAGCTACAATATTTTTTTAATTTTAATTAATAGGATCCAGCACAAAATGTAGCAAGTAGCAACTGTATGACATTAATGGAAGCATTTGGTGATGATCTTTATGTTTCTTGCACAATGCCTTCTGTTGAGATTGGTACAATTGGAGGTGGAACATCATTACCCGGTCAGTCTGCATGTTTGGAAATGCTTGGTGTACGTGGAGCAAACTCAGAATTTCCTGGTGACAATTCTAAAAAATTAGCGCGTATATTATGTGCAACAGTCTTAGCCGGAGAATTATCAGTAATTTCAGCTTTAGCAGCTGGCCACTTGGTACAAAGCCATATGACTCATAATCGGTAAATTAATTATAATCTTTATTTTAAAATTTATGTTTATTTCTACTTTTTACTAATATAAATACAAATATACAATTTCAAAAAATTCAATTTTAATATTTCACTATGGTACCAATTTACACTTTAGTTATTCGAAAATAAGTTATCTTTGAGTAGACTTGATACAAATAATTTTAATTTTATAGAGTAACTAACATTCTTTCATTTTAGATTTTGAATGAAGCAAAAAATATATTGGTTTTAAATGATGTATTTCCTTTTTTATTTTTTTTTTAAGTATAGAGACACTTTCTACTTAAAATATTTTCACGAATACCATATGTTTCTAGTTAGAAAATGAATATAGTTGGTACTTAATTTATGTCATTTTTTGAATTGATCAATATTGGCCCTGTGCCATAGGGAAAACTACAAAAAAATAACAAAAATAGGGCATTTTACACAAAAACTAAAATTTAAATGAATTCGATTTCAATATTTTACGATAACTATGACAATGTTGAACTTAGAGACTTAATTTTATAGGTGTTCATATAAGCATTATATATACAAAAAAATTTGGAACCCATTAAAATCCCTAATCTCAATTTTTTATAGCTGTTTAAAGTTGATATTTTAAGTATAATCGAAAATCTAAGAATCTCCATATATGGATTCTTCTCATTTTATTTATATATTTTACAATAATGTTAAATAAAATTGACAAATTTTGAAAATTTTATTGAAACCCTAATACATTTTACTTAACTAAGTTCTAATTATTGTAAATTATTATATTTATGGTTATTTTGTATAGCTGTTTAAAGTTTCAAAAAGAAGAGCTGATACTCCTGCCACATGGGATACAGGTGTGCAAATAATAGCATTTAATTTTAATTAGAATTTGAATGCAATAATAAACCATTGCATTCGGAAAAACTATTTTGAGCGAAGTTCTGTCAGATATAGTAATTTAGGTGACAAGGAATTTCATTAGCATTTATATTGAACTTAGAGATTTGAAAATTGTATAAAATGTTCCGTGTTCATTTATGTATTATATGTGTGATAAAACTTTGCGTTTTAAATATTTAATAAAAAAATGTCAACATTTTAATCAATACCTCCATTATCTGACTGAACTTCGCTCAAAATCGTTTTTTCGAATGCAATGGTTTATCATTGCATTCAAATTTTAATTAAAATTAATCACTACGATTTGCACACCGTATCCCTGTGGCAGGATTATCATCTCTTGTTAATAATATGTGATTACAATAAATTAATTTATAAAACACAACACAATATTAGGATTAGGTATATAATTTTACTATTCTAGTATATAATATTTATATAATAATTTTTTATTAGACAAAAAATTCAAACATTTTATTTTATTTTATTATTTCATTTTTAATATTAATTTTAATTTTACAGGACATCTGCTTCAAATACAAATATTCCGGACTCAAAATCAAAACCATGCCAATTATCTAAACAATATACAGACTGCATATCAAGAGTTTCGTAAAATTAATATTATTTTACTTTGTGCTTAATTATATTTTAGTATAATCTGTAAATTGTATAATATAAATTAATTGCATTTTATTATAGAGATTATTTTTTGTGATTATGTTTTTTTTTTACTTTATTTTCTTTAAAAAATAGTAACCAAATATTTTAAAATTATAATTATTTACTTTATTCAATTTATCAATAATTATTATTACACCCAGTTAAATCAATGTAATACTAGGACTGTAAAGGCTTACGTTAAGAATGAAGGCTGTATTATTACTAATAATTTTAAGTTATGCTTCAGATGTAGTATCCATACGTTGAATCAAAGAATTAGAGATAGAGGAATTAAAAAATTTGCATCAGTTTCCAATAGAGTAACAAAACATATCGAATTATCAAGACATATTTCAAATTCATTATGTTCGTTTATTTCATTTTTTGTGGTAGAAGTGGAATACTTGTATTCACATTCATCAGCATTTATATGGTCTCTTCCTCATTATTGTCTGTATTATTTTGTACAATGTATTAAAAATATTTTTACGTATCCACATTATATTTTTATCACGCTCTCTTTTTTTTGCTATCCTTTTCCTATACTATGCTCCTATCTCCTGATAACCGTTGTCTATTTGACATTTTAAATTTACAAAATTACATATTTGTAATTTTATCAAATGTTTAAGTATTTAAAAATGTCATACATTTATGTAGGTACTTAAAAATTACCTATATTTCAAAAAATTGTCTAGTCCTTATTTTTATTTTATTAGTTATTATAACATAATTAAAATCGAGTTTAACAAAAATATGTTTTCCTACCTCAAAAGAAAACTTTGGAAATTAGAAAAACATTCTATGCAAAGTTCCAACTAGAAAGTATACACCATCTATGGTAATCAGAAAAATACATAGATATATAAATTAATATTATGTTACTGGATTGTACGTATTTATTATGAATATGAATATAATTCATTCGAACTATTTAACTTTTGTAATAAAAGTTGTTCGAGGTGTTCTACTGATGGTATATTATCAGTAGAACTTACTACGTTCAACATTGTGCTATTAATCTATTATTATATGTTAAAATGGTTGTTTTATTTCTACTATCCGATGCTGAAACTTCATAACTTCAATTTATGAAACTGTAAGAAGTGATTGTGGCAGTACAAACAGTTAGTGGAGGGACTATAATGACCCCAGTTGAAATTTTTCCTACGTCCCCATTCATTTACATGTACCGGCTGTGCAGCTTGTGTCATCGTGCCCAGTCTGTCACAGTGACCAGTGACAGACAAATACCAAAAAATCGGTTACTGACGCAAAGAAAAAACCAAAATTAATTAAATGATTATAATCTATCATAATTTGAGTATTATCTTTGCTTAAAATGCCGCACACAATTTAGACAAAAATTGCCGCCCTGGGCTTACGATTTACTTACGAGACAAATTTTTCAAAAGACTTCTTAAAATCAATTCCAAATAGAATAACCAATTAAATTATAAATTACAAATTTGCCTGAAAGAATTTTACAAAAAAGAAAAAAATAATCTAAACAAATAACAAATATTTATAAATTAAATGATAGAATCTAGTTATTATTATTTAAACTAAAATAAAATATTAGTAATACTTTTTATCATTTTGAAAAGTTTGTTGCATCTTGCATCATTAATAATTTTGTCAAAACAGATATTTTTTTAACAGTTATCCGTCGATTACTGAATCAAAATTTTATTTTTCATAATAATTACAAATTTTTATGTTTTTCACAGATAAAATAATTAGACATTTTATCTTCAATTTTCATTATCTTTACTTATAAATATTTCTGATATGATCATTTTAATTTTTAAGCTCCAAATAAATAGCTAGTCTAGTTATTTCATCTGCTGTTTGATAAAAATAATTACATCAAACTATTAATATTTATACATTAACAATTTGTAAAAAAAAAAAAAAGAAAAAAATAAAAAAATGACAAAGTGTAATTTTATAACTACTGACAAACTTTAACATTATTCATTTTCTTATCGCACAAATTATCTATATTGATGAAAATATAAGCATTTAACGTACAGTAATATTGTAATAAAAAAAAAATAATAATAATTGTAATAATAAAATACATTATGAGACATTGGGAAGTGATCACATCCTAATCCCCCTGAGCCATTAAACACTGGGATAAACACGACTATTATGTATATATACATTATAGATTAAATATATTTTTAAAAATAATACAGTGCAATTCAATATCCCTGCATAATTTTAAATATTTTAATAAAGTTAAGAATTAAGAATTATCAAGCCCTATAAAATATTAATTTATTAAATTTAATAATATGAATTATATTTAAAAACAATTTTATAGCAAGTTATATTTTCTGAAACTTTATAAATGACCTCATTGATATATATATATATATATATATATGTATATATGTTACCGGCAATATGTATAATTCCAGCATTATATATAATGCCGATTGATTTTAGACAAAGTATTAATATTCATTATGGATATTACTTATTATTTTTTCAAAGGTCTCGCGAAGCGTGGTTGTAAGTCATGCAAAACCACTGTCTATCCACACCATTAACAGGTTTATGGGGTAGGTATTAGGTAGGTATGTTGTAATTTTTTTTAAAAAAGTGAAAAGATCGATTAGTAACTTCTAAAAAATTTTTTTTTATTATTTTGCCTAAAATCAATCGGCATTATATATAATGCCGGTAACATATATATATATATATATAGTATATAAATATACTCAATGGTGATATCCATGTTAAACTAATAATACCAAAAAATACATTTATTACAATAAAAACTATTTTAGGTTTATAATGTATATCAAACACATTTATTAAATTTTACTTATTAATAGATAAAATTTAAAATTTAAATTAAATTGATTAAGGTAAAAAAAAAAAAAAAAAAAAAGAGTTGTTATTGGTTATAATAATTATAAATAATTTGTGTAACTTATGTTAATTTATGTATTTACTGTATTTATAGAATAACTATATTTACTGAATAATTATATCTTATATAATTATGTTCATTAGATTTCATTTCTATCACAGTCAAAAATCCAAATAATATAAAGCTAATATTAAATAATTGTCTAAGTATAATCAATATTTATGTACAAGTCAAGAATATTTTAATTTCAAGTCTGCTAAATTTAACTTTTCATTTAATTATTAACATTAATTTTTCGCGCTTCAATAATTCGTTCATAAAATTCTGGAGGTAAACCAATTTTCTTTAGAAGTTCATCACTAGTTCTAAACATTTGTTTTTTAAAATAATGTACCATCGCTTCCCAACATATGACTTTTAATTTGGGTATTGTAATCCATGCACAAATAATATCATTTGAGCGTCCACCACTACCATCAACATCTTGACTAGAAACTATACCACCATAACAGCACATGCGGCCAGAAGGTGTAACAGCAGTAGAATGAAAGTATACTGGTTTTGGCATTATACATTTGGTAAGTTTTTCCCATTGCAAGGTGTCTAAATCAAACCTCCAAACATCTCTAAAGGATCGGAAACCATCAAATCCACCACATATATATACAAGATTTGGATTTTCAGGACACTGAACACAACTATGGCAGCTTCGATTATTTGGATAACCAGGACGTGGAACCTTTTGGTCATGTTTAACTGGAATAAAGTCCCATTTTTTGGAGATTACATCGAACATATGGATTTTCTAAAAAAAAAAAATAAATCTACTATATTACAAAAATAAATATATTAACAGCAAGTCATTGAGAGAACAATAAAATGACATTCATATCTTATTATATAAAGGATAAGATATATGTTTAAAGTTTATATTGGGCAAAAATATAAATGATATCTAATTACGTATCTTATATTATCTACATTATAATTAATTTCAAATTCAGATTTTTTTATACAAAAATAATTTAAAAATAAATAAATTATTATTAATTTTAAGTTAATATCATTGAATTAGTTATATTATAAGTATAAACAATTCAAAGAGAAATATATTAATAGAAAGTAAATAAAAAATATAACTCAATTTAAATTTTAATATTTATTAAGATTTTCTTAAAATATAATAATGCATATCATTTTATTTGGCAGTTACAATAATATTATTAATATTATTGAATATGATTGTCAAAATATTTGAATATTACAAATTAATTTTTTTGAATAGATATACAAATATAATATAATACATTTTATACTAACTGAAAATCCATAGTAAATATTTGGGATACCTCCTCGTCCACCCCCGAATATGTAGATTCTATTTTTATAGAATACTACTTCATGTCGATATCTAGGTTCAGGTTCTTGACCTTCACCGCGTGATTTATGTAACAACTCCCATTTTCTATTACTCAGATCAAATCGATGAACATCCATTTCATATTCAAAACCAGATGTACCACCAATTGAATAAATGTATTTACCATCCATTACTACACCTTGTCCATATAATGGCAATGGAACATCACCCGATACTTGTAACTCATCAAATTTCATTCCTTTCTCTGTATATTCATTAGCTAAATTTCCTGGAATTTAATAAAATTAAATAATATATTTATATAAGTATTATAATATATATCTTAAAATATTACCCAAGTACATTCGATTACTACAAAATGCTCCAAATGGAACTCCAGTACCACCATATATAATGATTATATTTCCAGACAGTGTAACAGAACTAGATGCTAATTCTTGCGGGACATTTTTACATGTTATTATCTTCCATTCGCCTAAATCAAAACAATATTTCCATAGTTCTCTCATAATTGTTGTTAATCGATGACCATTAGAATCCTAAATGTGAAATAAAATCAATTTTAAAATTAAAAAGACAAGATAAATAAAAATAAAATACACGTGCAATAAAAAACAATATAACAAAATTGTTTGTTTAAATTGATAATTTTTAAAAGTAATAAGAAATGTCTAACATTTGTTTGTGGGTTGTATCCTCCGTAGGAGAACAAATAGGCATTGTTACACACTACACGATGTCCACTTCTTGCTAAAGGAAGTTGTGAGGGATTTTGATTTTTCTCTAGTACAATAAACTCAAAAGGCTTGAACTTATATAATGAAATTTTGTTATTTGACATGTTTTTACTGCATGCCACCTGTAAATAAATCATTTATTTAATTATAATTCTATACAAGTCTTAACAACTGTAAATAGATAATTTCAACAAACATTTTATATTCGGTGTAAATAAAATATAATAATTGAAGTGAGCTGAGGGCAGAAATACGTTTTTAAAAATTATTACATTATGATAACATGACTAAGTCAACCTAATGCACCTAACTACAAATTTAAAATAAAGTAAACCGACGTTAGGTACGATAGAAATTTTTTTTTCTAAATCAATACCTATACAATTCATACGCACGATATAAGTTAATCGGAGAACGTATGGTCAAACGTAATTTATTGTATGTATTAAGTATTTACCTTTTTGATTTTGATAAAGTTTTAAGTAGTTATTAATTAAGTCAATTACTAAACTACCAAATCGTTTTAACGTTTAACGTATAGAAAAAAACAACACTAATATAATATGACATACTTATATTAATTAATTATATTTAATATTTTTATCAAGAGTCAAAACTCAATACTTTTATAATAATTCCATTTTTTGTTATGAATTATGTTTAATGTTTATCAATATTATCATTTCAGTTTTATGCATAGATATTAGATAATAAATTATTATCTATAGATTTGTGTTTTATGGAAGTACTTACGCCTTTTTGGAGTGGTGCGAATGGAATAATGGATCGTGTAGTGTGTACAGATCGCAAAGTACATCACTACGCAATCTGGTCGAAATTAATAAACTGCCAATTAAACCATAGATTAAATATACATAGATAGTCCACGTAATAATAAA
>JAIUCT010000027.1:1310886-1392630 GCA_021307375.1 Tetraneura akinire
GTTGTATTACAGTGGACTATCTATGTATATTTAATCTATGATTAAACTATATAGCCAGTGGCCAGTGAATAAAAAAAAAAGTGGACAGAATACTTACAACTATAGAAAATCAAAATTTTATTTTAAAATGGTGGTAATGTTTAATTTTTTTTTTTTTTTTAACTTGTGGGTAATAAATACCATAAAATAATGAGTAATTAATGTAAATGGAATATAATACATGATATATTAATTATTATTATACTAATACACCCGTATTATTCTATAATAATCATAGGCGACAGTCGTGCAATTAAACATCAAAAGTCAGAACAAAGGGATGCTTGAACTACCTATATAAAAAGTTAATTAGTAAAGTTAAGATTTTTTTTTTAGGGGTACATTTCTTCACTTATGGATGTTTTTTTAAATTTAGGCCGTAGCCATAGGCCGTAGCCATAATAGCCCGTAGGCATATTAACAAAAGACACATTGATTCAGCATCTATAATCAAATTACGGTTTTTCATTGGTTGATTTTAATATTCATTAAAAAGATTAGGTTAAAGTTAAATAATTTATTTTATTAAAATATTAACATTTATTTAATCCTATTTCTAGTGGTTCTGTGCAACTCCCTTTTATTCAAGACCTCGAGCTTAAACCAATCAAACAACCAAACTTCTTTTGCACGTTTTTCAAATATTACAATTTTTGCGCTCGTTTTTCCTACTAAATTTAAAAAAAAATTATTATTTATACCCATATAATACTCATATGACACTATAACAGGTACCGATCATGGAGTAAATATCCAAAGGTCTTGCGAAGCGAGATTTTATGTCACACGAAACCTCTGCCTATACACACCAGTATCTGGTCTATGGGGTAGGTATTAATAATAGGTATTAGGTAGATATTTTGTAGTCCTTTGGGACGTAGCCCCATCCTCACGAAAAGTGCCGCAAAGCACTAAGTTTTGAAAACTACCCTAAGCTGGCGTAGCGAGCGTCCTCTCCACTTGAAAAGAATTTAGCGATTTTTTTTTTTTTTTTTTTTGTATCTTAGGTATATCAATCAAATAATCAAAATCCATTTATTATGTAGGATTAATGCGCAAAAAAATTTATCACCTATTTATTGCACTCACAATTGGCGGGAATTTAAGATCGACTAATGAAATGCCGTAATTTGATTATGGGAGCTGAATCAATGTGTATTTTGGCAATATATTGCCGCCCGTAAGGCCGTAAGGGATACTAACGGTCCAAGCACTGCTCCTAGATAATGACTAGAGAGAATAGGATAATAAATTAATATCTACAATATCTATACATAAGGAGAAGTGTAGGAGTTTCATGTTTTATATTTTATATTTTATATTAAAAAAATGAGAGAATAAATAAGCTGAGATGGTTTGGGCATGTTATAAGGAGAATAATTTAAGATAAATAGATAACTCAAAGGCAATCAGAATTGTAATGAAAATTAGGTCAGACGGCAGATAGTAAAAAAAGGAGAGTGGTAAACTGGGAAAGGAAGATCAAGGAAGAGGTGCATGTGCATAGATGGAATATAGTATGATATGATGATAGTCAGTGTGAATATTAGTGAAGTTAACTGTTAAGGATAAAACCTCAAATGATGGAGGTGAAGAACTAGGATGGCATAAGTGTAGGCAGTCAAAGCAAAGTAAATGAAGAAACACTGTTAAAATCTAAAATTATCAGAAAAATAAAACTTATTAATTAGCTATCTCAAAATATTAATTAATAAGAATTTATATGACTAAAAATTTTATTTTTGCTTTTTTATTTTTATGTTCACACAAATATATATATACATATAATAATAAATGCAAATTGTATAAATGGATTACAAAACTAAATAGGTAATCGATCAAAACACAAAAGTTATTAACAGAGACAAACCTGATGGGACATTTAGTAAAGGTATATTATAATTTATAATAATATAATATATTATTACTTATTAGTAGGTAGGTATATAATATAATATGTAAGTAGGTACAATATTTACATTTTTATATAAATTGAATTTCTTTTTGAATTTCTTTTAAGACGTCTTCGTTATCAATTTCCATCTAAAAAATAGATACAATATATATGAAGGTATACAATTATAGAAAATATAATAATCTTAGATCATACACTATTACACTATAGATATATTACATGTCATGCCCACACCATATACATAATATAGTTGACGCCAATATATTATATTTTCTGCGTTTTTGGCCGCAAAATTTTCTATAGAGCGTATGACATTTCGTGCCTATCATCATATTATAACACCGCACAATGCACATTCATACTTCGCAAATCGCAATAAACAACGCATGCGTAATAACCAGTGGCGTAAATAAGGGGGTTCAGAGGGTACGGTTGTACCCGGGCCCAAACGTTTTAGGGACCCCAAAATTTTTTTTTACATTTTTTTTTAACTTTATATTATATTTTTATATTTATATATACCTATATATATTTTTAATATGTAGGTATATTATAAATTTTTTTTAATAAAAATCATATCGTTTTAACGTCGTTATAGCGGCAAAACAGTTAAATTTATAATGTGTTTGCCACTATGGTTTTTATATTTTTATCTTAACATTAATATTATTGTACAGTGGAAGGGGCCTGTAATTATTTATGTACCCGGGCCCAAATTTTGACTACTACTGGTAATAACAAAACATGCTGCCAAAAGCCAAATTATATCGTTGACAAATAATTATATCTTGTATGATATATTCGGTATTCATAATAATATATAGCAGGCACCAAGACCAAGTAGACGAGTTCGCGGTTACTCTATCCCACTCGTTGGATTTATTAATGGAAATTTCAATTTTTTTTACCTATTTAATTATATATATTATGTAATATAATATCTCATAAAACGTGATAATATACATATAATACATACATAAAACATAATTATATCTTGTTTATGTTTGTTATAAAATTATTTATACGAGTATTTTCAAAGATTTTAGGCAAGCAATTTTTTCCCCATTATTATATGTTATATACCTATAAGTCGTATTAAAAGTCATAAACACCCCGTATATTTTTGTAACTTTAGAACCTATTTGGTCTATACTTCTATAGCATAGGTACGATCTAAGATAATAATCATAATTTTATAATGTTTAAAAATGAAAATACAATGCGAAAACCAATAAAATTAATGAGTAACTAAAGCTAATGCACCTAAGTCTAAGTGTAGAAAATAATATAGGTAAATAATACAATATAAAACATTATTTACTTACATTAGAATATTTTAAAAACTTTTCATTTGTTTCTTGTTTTTTATAAAAATCTAAATAATTTCTTCGTTCATAAATAATTATGTTTATATATTTCTTATGTTTCATGGCTAATTCCAAAGCTCTAAAGAAAACAAAAATTTACAAATTACATAATTCATTCTTATTGTAAAATAGATAAATCATTATAGGTGTATGTACGTAGGCGAATATACCTATTAGTTTTTATAATTTAGAATGGATACTTAGGTATGATTATAATATTTATATCATACAGGTATTTATAATTTATACCTATGTAATAAATATATTTCAGTTTATTGTTACCTATTCCAATTAAATATGCGTATATTAAACATAATCGCATTGAATGTGTAACCGTTTCTGAGTAAAATTGATTCTGCCTCCAGTATATTGCCAGATAGTAAAGCAAGTGAAGATTCTTGAGCCGTTTTATCATTTAACATCTAAATAAAAATTATCAAACAGTTCCACAGTATATTATATAATATGAAATATGCTATATTATTTTAATCATTAATTGTTTTTAATCATTAATTTATTTTTACTTTTATATGTTGGATAAACATTGCTCGCTCAGTTTGCCCAATAGCTAGAAAACATTCTTCAGCCGTGTCCAATTGTTTAGCTGATACAGCTGAACCAGCCAGAAGTGCCCACATAGCTTCAATTTTTACATTTCGACAAACGATTCGGCATTCCATCCATTTGCTTTCCCTGATACACTTCTTCATCGCTTCTAGATAAGGAGATACCTGGACGAATATTTTAACGCCATCCATATTGATCAAACTTACCATATTGTCTTCGTATGATTCAATACTTAAATTGTTACCATAAGAACTTAAATAAAAGTGAAGAAATAATACTTCAATTGAAAAATATTTTATACGAATTAAATAATTTAAGGGAGTTTACACACCTCAAGTCACTTTTTTCCAACGACTTCCGCACGAGGATTTGATCATTCAACAAAAGCAAAGGATCATACCACACTATGAGATTTGTGTATTGTAATGCCGCTAAAGATGATGTTTGACTGTTCCAGCACATGCTATGAAACATGGAACCTATATGTGTGCAGGCAAATTAAATAATATGGTAAATACACTCGTATAAATAGCAATTTAAATATTATAAATTTAAACCATATGTCCATATATATTAATTGAGTCAATTGACTATATTATAATTACCAAGTTTATATATTTTAGAACTGTCTTTGAGTCCTATGAGAACAATAAATATATTCATGCTAGAATCTATCAAAGCTAAATAACGTTTATCTTGATCCTTAGTTATCATTAACTGTATGTTAGTAATGGAAAACCCATGTTTTATCGTAGCCATTGAACTTAATGGCATTATTTCAAAAATGTGGATTACTGCAACAAACGGATTACTAATATTTATAATATGAAATTAACTACCGGTGGTAAAATTGATTCTTAAATAAAAATTCACTTTTATCGTTTAGTTGATCTCTAATAGCTAATATATTATCAGCTATAGATACATGGTTTCTCTGAATTACATCGCATTGCATATTTGGCCATTTAGGAGTGGAAATTAATTTACAATCAAATGTGTAAATATTGACACTACTTTCAGAAATTATTGTAAAGTACCTAAAATTATATTACATATGTCATATAAGCAAATTAATAATTATATATTATATTATTACATAATTCATCGTTAAATTTATTATTTTTATATTGCAGTATTTAGGATTTAGCTAAATGTTTAGTTGTTTATAACTAGGTATGCAATTAAATCAATATGATATTATCAATAGTACCAATTATTATATTTTCTTTTCCTATAAGTTTCCACTCATAAGTCACAACAATGTGGACTAGGAGGTCACTATGTAAATATCTTTTACCTATTCAACTTGATGTCTTGATCTATCATTCTATCATATTTTTAACTTGTTTGATGTTTCTAAATTCTAACATAATTTACAAGTACCCTATTGGCTATTTTTGATTATTATAATATCCTCTCTTTTGTCTTTTTCTTATTATTAAAACTCATTTTTTATTGTAAATAATTTAATCATAATTAATTCTACGTTTCAAATCTTTTTCGGAATTACAGTTTACCATTTTTTTCTTTAACCAAAAAATTATATTTATAACAATAGGCAAACTATCTAGAATAGTTCAGAAAATCTGATTCATTTTTTATTAAAATTAAAATAAATAATAGATATAGTTACTATTACAACTTACAATTTACAAGTATACTTATCAAATATAGGTATATAAGTGTATAATATTATATTTACTTTTCTGTCAAACTGATCAAAAACACACTCGTGTCTTTTAAATTGATTATTAATGGAGTATTGAAATTGGGAATTTGATAAACAAAACACTGAGAGCATGTGGTTACTATTAAATGATTGTACTTCATATTAATGTGCACAACACGTTCGGGAAAATCGAGATGTTCTTTGGTTTCATTCAATATATCTTTTACAATCATTCTCTTCCTTGACGTGATCAAACAATGATAATTTTGATGCGAAACACTTCTATAATTTAAATACATTAATGAAATGAAATTATAATATAAAAATTGTTTTAACCTTCCGACTAAAGTAGAAATCATTAATTTTCCATTAGCACAAGAAGCAGCAACTTGAGTACTATCCGATGACCAACAAAGAGTACAAACACTTCCACAATCAATATAATCTGTTGACAAAATTATCTGTAAACATAGTCAAACATAGTCAAAAACTTGAGGTGATACAATAATTATTATTTAGTATTTAACATAAATTAACTAGTTAACTCCACTCCCCCTGACTTCTCAGTAACATAAACACAGTAGGTATTTTTTATATAGTTTATCGTTTAATTTATCATTTTAATATTTATAATATAACCCTAACATAATTGTATAACAATACATTATCATTATTTAACTACATATACGAGTACCTATATAGTAATAAACTTTCATGTAATGAAGTCGGATAAGCCACAAAAAAATTCGTATAGAGGAATTCGTATTCGGAGATAAATTTACGTATAATTAACACTGAAGATCATAGTTCATAAAAATATTTTGTTAAACAGAAAATTTCGTTAAAAGAAGTTTTACGTATACGTATATATATAATATAATATATATAGGTATTCCTTTATTCCTTTTTTATTCACTTCTATATTTTATGAGAATATTTAATTAATTAATTTTTATATTAATAATAATATTTATAATATAATTCTAATTTTTAATTCTAATAATATAATTTGACAATAATTTACTTATTAATAACAACTTGCCTATAGTTAGGTATATCTTTTAAAGTTCTATGTTATAAATATAGATATCTTCCGCAGTGTTGAATTCAGGTATACTTCAGGGGGGGCGAAAGCCCCCTCTAAAATTTGATTCGCCCCCCCTGAAATAAGTGGAAGTTAAATAATATTTTATACATTTTTTCAACTGTAGGTACAAATTATAATGTTCATCTGTAAAATTGAAAACCTATATAAATAATTATAAATACTTGGAGTTTCAATTAGTATTATAAATTATTATACTAGATAGTACACTTAGATTAGAAATACGGAATTACCACTAATATAAAATATTCTTAAAACGTTTTACGTTTATTTATTATGTGTATTATTTAAGTATTATCATGATCGAATATTAGACATGTCGCGTACTACATTATTATTTATTGTTGCATTCAATTACTTTAATTTGATCGCTGTTACCTATACATTTTGTGTTATTAGTCTGTGTACGGTGTACCAAATATTTGAACAACATTTATATTTATTTATTTGTTTTGTGTATAGTGTATTGTGTTTAAAAGTCGTGTTTTAAAATGTCCAAACGAACAATCATGGATTTTTTCATATCAAATAAAAAAATTAAAACTTTAAATACTACACATGAAAATGAAGATAATTTGACTGATTCTTCAGAAACAACAGAAACAGGTAAAATATTTTATATACATTTCAGTGGCGAAGCTCAGGGACAAAGATACATTGTCTACTCATTATTTTGTTAATATGTTTTTAGAAAACATATTTATTTTATTATACTTTTATTATTCCGATAACACCTCTCGTAATAATATTCTTATTCTATCGAATAATAATAATAATAATAATACGTATTTAATAGATGATGCCCGTGTAGTTAAAATAATACACATTTTAAATATATATTTTTGTTTATATAATTTTTTTCTAAAAAAAGTTAGTCTACTCTTATCACAAATTCAAGCTTCGCCACTGATACATTATCAATTTTATTCTATGTTAACCAAAGTTGAGTGATCATTTCCCATATTTTATTTTTATTTTTATTAAAAATATGTTAACATGAAAACATAAACATTCTACATTTTTTTTTTTTTTATGTTGAAATTTAATTTATTAATTTTAGATACCCAAGTTATAAATCAAGACACCTTGGTTAATCAACCAAAAAAAATTAAAGAAAAACGATTCTATAACAAAAGGTGGGAAAATGATTACCCCTGGCTTTATTTTGATACTCATCGTAACGGGGCATTTTGTAAATTATGTGAAAAACATGCATTAAATGATTCCGTATTATTCATAAGTACTGGAGGAACTTTTGTCAGAACCCCATTTAAAAATTTTAAAAAAGCACTAGGAAAAGATGGTAAATTAAACAAACATGCTTTATCTGCTTCACATATTCGTTGTGTAGAAATAGAAAAACTTGCTATGGTAGCCAATTTTTTTTTAATATTTAATTTATATTATAATAATTAAATTGTGACTATTAATAATAAATGTTTTCTATATTTTAACAACAGTCAACAAGCTATTTTTAATTCGCCCCCCCTGACAAATATATCTGAATTCATCACTGATCTTCCGGGAGGAAGTAATACGAATGCAGTTTCCTCCCGGTTCTCTGTTCATACAAAAAAAAAAAAAAAGAGTTTAAAGATATCTTAAATTTTGAAACACAAAATTAAAACAATTGTACCTAAACATTTATTGTTAATAAATGATTAAAAGTTAATATTATGATTTACTCACTCCGTATTGATTGCAGAGTAGAATTGTATTATAAAAACTAACGGCTAGCAAACTTCCATCAGATTTCCAACTAAGTGATGTTACTGGATGCATACATTTTTCACTCACAAATATAGAATTTCCATATGCATCCCAAATCTAATAATTTTAACATTAATTTTTAATTTAGAAAATTAATAAAATATACATTTTTTCGTGTAGCATTACCATGTTCTTATTTAAATTAACATATTATATAATACAATTTTAAATCTTCATAAGACCTTTCTTCCATTGATTGATACACGAACAGAAAAAAATGTTTTTATTTTTTTTAAATTTTTATGGTAATCAAGAAATATGTCACAAAATAATTTTAAAAAATCAAACTTTAATTAGTTAGTTTTATTAATTATTTTAATATAATTAAATTAAGTATTAATAATTATTAAATTGAGAAAGTAATTTTCGAAAATATTTTAAAAATAGTATATAATACTTATTTAAAATAGTTACACAACAGCTAATTTAATATGAAGAAACCTATTAATTTTGTTCGATATTCAATGACTAAATATGAAATAGAAATACATAAATTCAATGACTTTATGACAATGTTAAATATATTTTATATGAGTAAATAATAATAATTATCCTATATCTGTATAATAATAATTTTATTTTACTTTATAATAACAATCTTCACCTCCAGTAACGATTAAGTCATTTGCTTTACACCATGACACTTTGATTATGAGATCACCGTGGGCTCTAATCTATATCAAAATATATAATATCTAAGTTTATTATACGCGTCTAAACGTTATATAGGTACGCCTAATGTTTATATTAAATATTATTAAAATGTATGGGAAAAAATTTAAATTTGTTTAAATCCAAAACTAACTTTCATCCAAAAAAAAAATCTAGAGTCTAGAGGAGTAGAGGATAATGTTCTGCAAGGAGAAACAAATTGGTAACAAAATAATTTTTAATATTTTCATAATATATCTGTATTAAATAGTACTATATTATTTTACTATACACAATAATTATAATATGAGATAAGATTCAAGAGTCTATACAGAGAAAAAATATAATGCTTATAAGGTATACCTACTTATTATATGTTATGTACCTTGTCCTTGTGGTTAAAAATACTTACACGATTTTAATAATATTTGATTGTAATGTCGTTTTATTATAAATTAAATTAAAATTTTAAAAACTCATAGACAAATTAATGTCTAAAATTTTAAAATTAATTAACTTTATTATTATAATATAACCGAAACATTCGGAAACAATTACTAATTAATGATATTATAATTAGTGTAGTAGGTACCGCCAAATTATTTACAAATATAATAAGTATTTTAAAAATGATTTTATTTAAATCAAATAATGGTGATCACTCATCACTGATGAGATTTATAATAATATCATCTTTGACTCTATAATTTATTACGTGAGTTAAATACAAATTGTGTTTATGACTATATCAAAAACCTACGGAGTTATTTCATTCGAAAACAATTTCTTTGATCATTTCGCAATATGAAAAATTTATAAGACAAATATTTAGTTCTTATTATATTTTATGCAAATTTTACCAACAAGGCAACAATCCTAGAATAGTAGAATATATTCACAATATTATATTAGTAACCAGTGTTCAGTAGTACGTATATTTAATGAAAAACTCGTTAAAAACAAATTTCGGATTTGAAATAAAATTTCATTATATCTAGCAATCAAATTTTAATAATATGTATTATACAATTAACAATGCTGTTTGTTGGCCCTATGTTAACAATGATTTTGTTAATTTAATTGTTATTTTTGTTCATAATACCAAGATTTTTCGTTCTGTGCAGTATAAATTGTATGATAGTATACTATTTTATATTTTCAAAATTTATCAAAATAATAATATTATTTCAGTAACAAAATTATAATATTATAGTACGTTGCTTGTATATAGTTACTTTAATTGTTTTCATGTTCGCTTTTAAAGATTTGATACAAAACATGTCATGCTGAGTGTAGACAATTTTAGTAGAATCAGAATTCCAATCAGCCGATAATATGGGCTCACCGTTTATGACCAATTTTGTTCTCAGCATTCCAATACGGGACCATATCTTTATACAGCCATCTTCACCAGCTAAACAAATATTAATTATTAATTTTTTTTATATATATAGACTATATAATACTATATTTATGGAGATAGATAGATGGAAGAGGTAGAAATGTGGAATATTAGTATTTTAAATAAATATTTGGATAATGAAATATTATAATGATATTAAACAATTATTACTTATTGTTATTGGAAAAGACGAATTTCATTGGATTATAATTTATAATATAGGTATATTTATATATAATCACTATTAGACTTTTTATAGGTAGATATTTTAAATAAAATAACATAATATAACATATTAATTATTAATATTTATTATTAAACATATAAATAATACTATAATAGGTAATAAAAAAAATTAGCAACCTGTTAATAAAGTAGATCCATCTGGACTCCACTTTCCAACAGTAATAATCCCGTCATGTGCATCAATACTTTTATCAATTTTCGTAATTTTGCTCATTAAATGTAACTTACCTATAACAGAGAAAAAAACATTTCTATAATATTCGTTATATTTTATACCTATGTACATTACACATTTATATAATTTATTATTTAACTTTATTATTGGGTCACACCATTTGATGACGTAATAAGAATTTGTTCAATTCCCGCAGTTTTGTTCATAAATCTTTGTGTATTGGGTAATATATGCAAATCTGTGGGATATGATTGATCTGGTAGATCACATAATTTTATGTTCTCTTTAGTGGTTTGATTCCATTTGGTTAATGTAAAGTCGCTCCTAAGAAACAATTAATAATAATCAGAATAAAGATAAAAAAATATTAATTAAAAATTTTATAATACACGCGCGGTGTTTCAAAAGTCTTCATCCAATTACGAACTGATATAGTTCGTCAACGGTCATTAACCCGCGATTAACCGTTGCCGAACTATATCATTTCGTAATTGGATGAAGACTTTTGAAACACCCTGTATATTATTATACATATTTTGTATAATTTATAAAAATTATTTATAAAAAAGGGAAGGGAATAAGAGATACAGGTGTAACTCTTTATCCTCTGATAATGTTGAATTTTGATTACAATTTGAATGCAATGATAAAACATTAAATTATTTACATTCGTGAAAACGATATTGAGCGAAGTTCATCAGATAATATATGTACCGATATAAATTTTTACATTTATCAATCTCTGGGTTCAATATAAATAATTTAACATAAAACTCCTAAATGAGTCACCTTAATACCCAAATTTGACAGTTCTTCGCTCAGAATCGTTTTTCAAATACAATGATTTATCATTGCATTCAAATTGTAATCAAAATTCCACACTATCCTCTTTACACCTATATCCCTTCGACCCTTCCACACCAGTTTACCATCCTTTGCTTTTTTATACTTTAAACAACTATAAAAAAAAAAAATCCTAAATGTAATAATTCACAATTAATTGGAACTGAGTTGAGTAAAATATATTTAAGGTTCAATAAAATTTTCAAAATTTTTAAAAAATGTTAGTTTATATTATATACCTAACATTATTGTAAAATATTGTAATACACATATAATAAGAAAAAAAGAGCTGATACTCCTGCCGCATGGGATATAGGTGTGCAAATCATAGTGTTTAATTTTGATTAAAATTTGAATACAATGATAAACCATTGCATTCGAAAAACGATTCTGAGCGAAGTTCAATTAAAAATGAAGGATTGATTAAAATTTTAACATTTTTTATGAAATATTTAAAACGCAAAATTTTATCACACATATAGGAACCGTATAAGTACATAATATAGTACATAAATAAACACCCTATAAAATTTTCTAGTATCTAACTTCAAAATTGTTCGAGTTATCGTCAAATATTGAAATCGAATTCGTCGAAATTTCAGTTTTCGTGAAAAATACCGTTTTTTCTATCGCATAGGGTCAATTTTAAGAAATTCGAAAAATGATCTAAATAAAGTATCATCAACTACATCCACTTTTCATCCGGAAATATCGCTGTTTGTGAAAATCGGAGCATTATTTCGGGTAGTAAAAATGTCTTCAGAAAAAAGAGAAAAAAAGACACATCATTGTAAAACTAATAAATTTTTAGCTTCACTCAAAATCTAAAAATGATTTAAGTTTTATGTCGATATTTTTGTAAAATCTAACTATAATAATATAACACAATAAGTATTTAAAAAATTATTATACCTTCCAATAAGAATTTCATCATTTCCAGTCCAACAAATACAAACTACTGATTGATCTATCAAATCTTTTAATATTGTTGATTTTAAACGCATTTTTAATTTAAAAGTTAAATACAATATTATTATGAATGATAACAGGTATTTATTACCTGTTATACTTATTATTTTATTTATTATAATGAATAATACTTTAAAAATTTAACAAATTGTACTAATATTATTTATATCATTAATTATAACAACTATAATAATATGTTTATTCTGATTCTCTGAAATTTAACATTATTCATTTAATGAAAAAATGTTACTACGTCCTACATTATCTCTTTTCATACAGTTGAAGTATTGATAAAATTTTGTTTGTATACTTGTTTCTATAGTAACGTCATAAAATATGGTAAGTTGGATGTAAATAGAATTCGTGTTTCAAATTTTGGATGGATATCTATTTAATGGAGGTTGTATTGTTGTAAATAACAATAATTTAAAATTTTAATATCTGATTTTAATAAACAATGATTTTTTTATTATAAGATATACCTAAACAATTATTGGCAATAATTATTTTATTAATTGTATATCGTTTTCTTTTAATTCATTTCAGAAAGTAAGCAGGTAGGTACTAATAATGTAGGTATCTGTAATTGATATATCTACTTAATGAATTTTATTTAAACTTTAGTCTTTTTTAATGAATTTTAATACTTCTTGCAATTTCATGAATACACATTAAATTACATGGTCAAATATAAATATAATAATAATACTATATACAGATATTTTATATATTTTTATAAGTACCTATTTTTATATTATAATATTTTAAATTTAATCAAGATTAAATTAATTTTAAAATATTTCCAAGTGCATTATTTATTTTAAATATATAAATCATAATATATTTTAAATTTCCTCTATATATTATAGGTAATAGTTATACATTAGAATTTAAAATGTTTAGCGTTTAGTAAATTGGAATTTTTAAATTAATAAATAATAAGTAGGTATAGTTTTAACCTTATATTCATTTATCTACGATATACATATAACTTCAAATGATTAATGAAAGAAATTAAAACAAATAATATTACTTATAATCGTATAGTAGCCAGTAGGTATAATGTATGTATGCTATGTAAATGTTAAATGTAATATTGTAATAGGTACAATACCTATGTTGTACCTACCTATATGGCTGCTATATGCCTATATGTTATTATAATTTATAATATTTTCAAATTGATTAGGTACTATTTCAATAGCCAATAGATATCCATTTATAGTAGTACTCGTATTACTATAAATTTTTAGATTTTAATCCGTGAGGCCGTGAATTTCGAATTTTAGTTTTTATATTTCATATAGATATTAGATAATATATAGATATATTGTTTTAATCACAGTACCAAGTGGCAAGTGAAATAATGTATCTACTACAACTATATCTATTATATATTAAAGCCTATAGGTAGGTACTTCGTACCTAAGGTTAAATCACAGATTAGATTGAACATGATTGAACATAATATAAACTATAAATAATATTAGGTTAAATATAATTCTAATATTGAAATTTTTTTTATTTTGTTTTGAGTATTCAACAAAAGCCTACGAAGTATGTGTTTATCACAGGAGACAAGATTTAATATTTTAAATTCGAATTATCACACAATTTGCTTTTTGTACTGGGTACTTTGAGTTGCTTTTATGACTTTAATATTATATTATTTTATTAGTAATCTATTATTTACTTATATACCTATGTAGTAATAATAAATAAATCACGCAACTGTTAACTAACCTATCCGGCTATCTGGCTATATTTATTATACATTTAATAACGAAATTTTATGATTTTTTTTTTTTTTTTAATAAAATAATTAAGTAGGTATCAATTATCGGATCTTCTTCATTATTAGTATTATTTGTTTTGGCATGTTATAAAAAAAAAAAATCCAATTAACATGTATCGTGGATCGTAGTGTACAGGTCCGCATAGTAAATTAAAATATCTAATCGATACTTCGTCCAGCATTATAATAAAGTATAATGCCTAGATACAAATAATGAAATGCACTTTTATCTTTATGAAGTGACTTTTAATATATGATGTATTAAAATATTAATTATAATTATAATTCTAAGGAATGAAATATACTTATTATTGATTTTTAATTTTAAAATTATTATTTTAGAATTTATATATTATACTCTTTATTTCTTCAAGTTTCTCAAGTAATAGTTGGATAGTGTCATAATGATTAGTGAAATATAAATTGAAAATTAATACAGAATTACAGACAACACAGTAATAATAAGACAAATATCTACCCTACTTACCATGGGCTCCCGTAGAAAATTTATTAGGAGGGGGGCATAATAAAATTAAACGCCAAAATATACTTGATATAAATTTTGAAGAATTATGAATACCTACCTGCATTAATTCATAAAGAATAATATATAGTTCTTTTTTCTTCGTTGATATTAAATTTATAAACATACACTAGACAAAACATCAATAAAATATTTATATAATCATTATTAATAAAATTCAAAATTTTCAAAATTATATTTGAAATTTTAAAGTCCAAGGGGGGCAAATACCCCGTCTTGACCCCCTCCGGTCACTCATGCTATCTACCTATAAATCTATAATAAGTTATAATTAATAACAGGCGCGAATCCAAGGGGTTTATGGGGCTTTAGCCCCTCCCTTTGGACGTGACGACGTGTTATATGTAATATGTTGTATAGGCATGTAATAAATACTTAATAGGTGCGTCTTAATATCCATTATCCATACATTTAAAATATAAATATAATTATAATTTATAATTGCTAATATTATTATCAAATGTTATCAATCAAAGCGTGTAGAAATTATTAGAAACAATAATTATTTAATACCTACTTACAAGCCCGTATCCAGGGGGGTTTTAGGGGTTCAACCCCCCCCCCCCCCGAAATGTTTAAAGTAGTTTTATATTTATAATATAACAAAGACTAACTACAAAATTTATTTATGTATAAATTGTATTTATACTATTCCCAATTTCCCCCCCCCCGGGAAAATTGATTCTGAATACGTGCTTGCCTACTTACAGTTGAAACTTGCAAATTATTAATTAATTAACAACGAACTTTTGATTTGAATTAAAAATAACAAAATCGATGTTTTTTGTCTTCCATATTAACAAATCGTAATTTTATATTATTATATTTTAATTACGTTTACGTAAAGAATATAGAAGAGAAAAGAAAAATATTTTCATTTCAAAATATATTATAGATTAAGATTATATTATTTTTATGTCTATTTAGTATTTACTAAAATTATATATTCGTCTTTATACTTTATGTAAATAAAAATTAGTCCCACATTTTCATATTTCTAGATTCGCGCCTGATTAATAATAATAATTAATGATATATTAAATATTCAATATTTTAATGTGATCGTGATTCGTCATATTGGTATTACTAATTAGTAATTATTAATTTACTAATAAAAAAAAAAAAATCGTTAGGTAGAAGGTAGTACTGTAGTAGGTACTGAATGCAATTATATAATTACAATTAGAAATTGAGATTGAAACCGCGGTTATTCAAAATATTTTTATCATAACGTAGATAGTGTACTCATCATAGAGTAAGAATACTGGTAATCATCATAGACATATATATTATGTCTATGGTACTCATGGACATAATATGATAGTACTAATCCGAAATCATGGTCTGATAAGTGATAATATTAAAAAAATAATAAAAAAATAATAATTTCAAGTTTCAAATTCAATTCAAGA
Organism: Tetraneura akinire; assembly: GCA_021307375.1. Lineage (NCBI taxonomy): Eukaryota > Metazoa > Arthropoda > Insecta > Hemiptera > Aphididae > Tetraneura > Tetraneura akinire. Next base: position 1,327,356 of record JAIUCT010000027.1, read on the forward strand.
TAACGATAGCACGTTGGCTGTTTATAGTACCTAATATTTTGTATATTGTGTAGGTATGTTATTATTTATTTTATATATTGTTATTTTAGTTTCTTATTAATTATTAATTAATTAAGTTTAATATTAACATCTTATCAGTCTATCATTATTTAATTAATAAAATGATTCATATCAAAGACGTAAATATATTTTTAGTGATTTGGTCATTGATCATGTTGACTGGGTATCATTGAAACAGGCTAGCTAATCTTTGATTTTATTAATTTTTAACGTAAAAAACATGAATAAGTAAGCATCTTTTAACTAAATAAAACATTTGATGGGTATTTATTTAAAAATACATTTTGTAGATTGTTTTGTAGATTTCATTCAAAATGAACAACTCATATTGGGCAAATTCGACTGTTCCCAAACGTTTACCTGACAAAGTGTCACAGTTATACTACTCCTATGGTTTGTTTTGTGCATCTCATCCTATTGTTTCATTATCGATTTCCATTATAATAGTAGTTTTAAGCAGGTAAATTATAATTATATTTATTTATTATTTTTATTAGAAATATGATATTTATGTTAAAACTAATAATCTTTCAAAATATCTACAATACAAATATATACATTATAAAATGTGAATCAGTTAATTTTAGTTCCTTTTGATCATGGCTGAAATATACCAGCCATGCTTTTGATAAAGAACATTTTAAAATTTATTAAATTTTCCATTATTTAAAACACTTGGGTGTTGGATTATTCTTTTTTCATCAATTTCAGTTTATTTAATACTTCTATCTCTCACAACCATTATCGTAATTTTTAAAAAAATTTAATAAGTACCTTATCTATTATTTTAATATTTTATTATTTAATAATTTGTGTAATAAATATTATAAATGACTTCAGTTTATCATTGTTTGGATTGCCTCTGTTCAGTAACGTAGCACATTCATCTATAACACCTTGTTATAAACCAGATAATGTAACGAATCGATGGTTTAATGGACAACCCAGTGTATACATTCAACAAGTAATTTATTTTAAACCTATAAATCATATTTAATATTATGTATCTGTAAAGAAAGAATTTTTTTTTAATGATGTATTTAATTTATATAGATAATCATGAGATCAATGGTAACTCCATGGGAAAATAATTTATTGTTATCAGATGCCTTCAGAGGTCCTTTAGCTGAATCATTCAAATTAGTTGAGACCATAAGAAACTATCAATTAGACAACAAGTATTACTTAAAAAACATATATTTATATATTTTCGTTTGCATTTAATTTGTTTTAAATTTGATTTTAGGATTTCTTTAAATGATGTATGTCTACATATAGAAAACATTAATTCTGATGTTAAAATATTGCCAGAATATAGCTGTTTACTCATTTCACCTAATAATTTGTGGCATCAAGATCCAGAAGAATTTCGTACTGATAATAGCCTTGAAAAAACAATTTTTACCTATCAAGTATATATTTTTTTGTAAATTATAATATAACTTTTTTTTTAATTAAAATTAAATATTTTTTACTCATAGAGCCCATCTCATATAAAAATTAGTATTCCAGAATTATTATTTGGAATGCCACTTAAAGAAACAGGAATTAGAAGATATTCTGTACATCCTCGACAAAGAGTTGTTCAATTTGCTATTACAATATTTATGAAACAACTTGTACCACCGTAAGTCATATTATATTATAATTTTCATAAATAAGTGCTCTCAACAATATTATTATTTATTTGAAAAAAAAAAGGATAAAATTATTAATTTAATATGTAATTAATTAAAAATAAAATTTTAAATATATTGTTATAGGTATATTCAAGGATTGAAAAACCATTTGAAACAACTATACCCTGTGCCTATTAAATCAAATCAAATTCTTTCAGACACATCAACTTTGCATATTTACTATCCTGGAGAAATGAATTATGAAACAATATTTTTTTTATTTACTTGCTATATACTTTTATTTACATATGTTTATTATTCTATTAAAAAAATGGATATTTTTGTTTCTAAGGTAGGTATTTAAAATTATGTTTAATTTTTGGAACAAAGCATTTAAATAAATATTTATTATTTTTAGGTAGGAATAAGTTTTGGTGCAGTTTTTACAGTTATATCAACTCTTCTAACTACCATGGGACTATGTTTTATATTTGGACTAGATTTTACAATAAGTATTCAAAGTAAAATGGTAAGATCATTTTTATTGGTTTAATTATAATTTAATTTAAAATTATTAATTATTACTTTAGGTATTTCCTTATTTAATTATTGTTGTTGGCCTGGAAAATATGTTAATTATAATAAAGTCAGTAGGTTCAACTGCGCCTAATTTAGATGTAAAAATAAGATTAGCCCAAGGTTTAAGTAAAGAAGGATGGGCTATAACTCAAAATCTTTTAATTGAAGTTACTATTTTAACTGGTGGATTATTAACTTTTGTATCATCAATACAGGTAATGCAATAAATAATTATTAATTTCAATACTGCTTTTGAGTTTTGTTGATCTTAGGCTTATATTGTAATTTAAAATAACTTATATTACTTTTTTTTAAATTATATACTTTATACTCTGTCTCGAGAAAGAAAGGTATTGTTTCATGTATGCAAACTGAGCTCTACCTTACTGCCAAACTGTTGAATTCTTTCTGTGGTGCAATCAATAACTGTCAATGTTTTACAATAGGGAATGTAATTAAACTGCTACAAATTTACATCATAGTCAAATGACAAGTAAATCATTATATCCAAACTATTAATTTATTTTAAATGCTTAAGCATTTGGTTGACAGCAGTTGTAATGACTAATCATCTAAAATATTATTTATTATAATATCACTTGGCATGATCTATGCAATAATATTAAACAATGGTCATTCGCCAGCCAGTGGTACATTCGTATAATTTACTTATATTGGTAGAAAAGTAACATGATGCAAAGTGTGACATGAGGATGTGTTATACCATTGATTATAAAAAGTCTATTCTATAATTAATGGTTGTACTGACCATTTTTTATGCAACAGCAGTACCTTTCTTTTCTATAATTATTATTTTTTGATCACCCATAATTATAGATATGTATCTGGATTGATACTTTCATAGAGGGACTAAATAATTATATAACATTATCTTAAGAATTAATATTTATTAATGTTTAATTTTTTAATTGGATTTTTAGGAATTTTGTATATTTGCCATAGTGGGTTTATTATGCGACTACTTCTTTCAAATGGTCTTTTTTCTTGCACTTATATCAATAAATATGAAATCAGTTGATGATTCCACCTACCAAAAAACACATTATCCATTCTCATTTGCTAATTTAGCCAATAAAATGCATAAGTCCAACCCTCCAGCTTTAAAACATTCCAGTCGAAGTGGTGTCATGTTAAAGTCTGCATCTCATCCACGTTTAAATGGTTTACAAATTATGGCTTCTTTAGAAGATCCACGGCGTAAACCAATATCTAAACGTTTAAGATTCCTATATTTTTGGGCAGCTACAAGATTTGTTCAGCGATTATTAATGATGGTTATGATATTTTGGATTTCTGGTATTATTTATAATACAGAAACTGTGCAAGAACTTTTTGATTTAAAAATGTCTTCAGCTACAGAGGTCCCAAATATAAAACAACGATCAGATATACATTTTCCTCTTGCATGGGAAGAAGGTCGAAGAGCTGTTATTATTGAAAACAAAGCCAAAGTTGCTGAGGAAAGAGAACAAAAAATCAACAAAAAGGTATTATTAAATGTTAATAAAATATATTTTTTTCTTTTATTAGTTATTATTTATTAATTTAATGATTTTTATGTAAGATAAATCAAACTAAAACAAACAATTCACCAATTTATATGAATCTTCTAAATGCAGAAAAATGGCCTCATTGGCCCAGATTATCATGGTACAACTGGCAGTTTTTATTAGATATGTATAATATAACTGTTGCTGGTTCTTATGTATCAATATTACAACCTATACATTTGGCTCATCCTGTAACACCTCAGGAAGCTATGTCACTCCGTGAATCTCTAGACGAAGATGATATATCATTTCCATCTCATTGGAAATCTTTTGCTGCTGTTCTTGATCCTTTTGATTTTGTTGGTATGATCATTTTAAAGCTATTTAAATTATAAATAATTAATTGTGTAATATTATTTTATTTAGATACTCATATAGTAGCTCCATTGGAGAGTAGAAAAGATATAAATATTGATAAATCATCTGAACCTTTTATACCTACTTCACCGTCAGAGTTAATTTTAATTGCTGTTCTATGTTTGATTAGTGTATTAGTGCTGGCATATACTTTGGTAATGTTGTATCGATGTGTATGTAGTCGTAATTATGCTGAATGGAGAGCTGGATGGAGTCATGATATGAGTTATATACAACATGACTCTGGTATTCAAGTATGCAAAGTTGACTTTATTTAGTTAATTTTTTTTTTATAACTAATGCATATTTATTTGATTTAAAATGTTAAATTCAGGTCATATTAGAAGCAGTACCAATAGAATTTAAAGGGCATATACAATCAATTGAATGTATTGCCACCTATGGAAATATTATTGTTAGTACATGCCTTGCTGGTTGTATTAATGTTTGGAACGCATTAACTGGTGAATTAATTAGTACAATTGATAGGTATATTATAAGTTTGTAAAATAAAAGTATATAGTTTAATCCAGTGTCATTAATTTAAGTTTATTCCATTTTAAATATTTTATTATAAAATTAACATATTAATTTAATATAAATTGTACAACCAATACTTATATAAATGAATCAAAATGAAAATATGAACATTTAATACATTTTTAAAACACAAATTTTAATTATTTACAACACATTATATAAATAAAAATGATAAATAGTTATTATTTTATATTTATGGTTAATCAATATAATAAAAATAAACCACGGATTTCCAAAATCTATTATATTAAATTACATTTTAATTGCATAAAATCAAAATTTTATTTAAAAATTTAAATAATAAAATTATGTTTATTAATCATTTTTTCATATTAATTTATTATTCATATGTCATTGCAAATTATATTTTAAAATATACATTTCTCAATATTTGTAGGTATTCAATAACTTTTTTAGTTTATTTCAAAAAATTGTAATTCTTTAAAGATTGAAAATTAGTACTATTGAACTATAAAATTAATCACTTGTCGTTTAAATAATTATTTGGTAATAAATAAATCATAAATAATAATATAATTCTTTTTTCTAGGTCTAAATTAGATGACACTAGTGATGAAGATATTGATGAATTAAATTTAACAGAAGATTTATCTAATGATTTTAAGAATACTATTTCAGATTCTAATTCTACTTGTTCTCGTTTTTCAGAGTCATTTAAAAATACTGAACAGTAAGAATAAATTTATATAAAATTAATTAAATTTACAATCATAATAAACTAACTGAAATATTTATAGATTATGCTCAATGTGCAAAAACATTATTTCAATTGAAAACACTAAATCTGAAACAATGAGCCAAGATACAAACAAAGCAAAGTATACTATTAATTCTGATCAAAATAAATGGGAAAATCATTTTAAACATATCTCTGAAAATGAAATTTGTGTTAATTCTCAGATATGGTGTGTTGATTGTAATGAAAATGTTGTTGTTCTGGGATGTGCTGATGGCACATTACAATTTTGGGATTTATATAAAGGAATAATTAAAGTATGGCATTGTATTTATTTTAATAAAAAAATATTGATTTTTAAATAATTACTAGTGTATGTGGCAAGGGGATATTAATGATGGATTTACAGCTATTAAATTGATCAACAAATATGTGGTAGCAGTAAGATTGAACGGGTCTTTAGAATTTTTCAAACTCGATATTTTTAGTGAATCAACTTTAAGGGAATCTATAGAAAGACCCAAAAATAAATTACCACTTAGAAGTAAGTATTTTAATTTAAAAATAGATAGGTTATAATTTAAATATCATTTATTTACTGTTTTTGTTTTAGAACATATACGAACTGGAAGTATAGGTTCATCTCTTAACACAATAAATTTAACTAATGATACGGTACGTTGTCTTCATCTAGAATCTCTAAAAGCACATAATCAACCAATTACTACACTTGAAACAAATGGAGCATATATTGTTACTGGTAGTCAAGATCATATGCTTAAGGTACCTTTACATATCCACATATTTTTTTTACATTATCAGTACAATTATATTTTAAATTATAAAATTACATTGAAAGGATGTAATTTTATTATTTCTTATTTTTTAATAATATAGTGAACTTTAAAAAGCAATGTAAACATTACGGCTCAAGAAATACACATATTATTTTGGCATATTAACTATTAAATAGACCTAAACAGGAAAATATATACTATATATTATTTTTAAGACATTCATAGTTATTTTTTTATGTATATAAGTAAATTGTGTTACTGTAAAAATAATTTAGGAAATATCTGTTTATTTAATTGTGAAGTTTTTCAATTTGCAATTATTTATTTATATAATTATTTATTTTTAAATATTTTTGAACACTCAATTTATTTATAATTTTAATTTTTTTGTTTTAGGTATTTAGAATTGAAGATCGTCAGCTATTATATACATTACATGGCCATTATGGGCCAATAACATGTTTATTTATTGATCAAGTAAACCCTCAAATGGCAGCATCAGGCAGTCAAGATGGAATGCTATGTGTTTGGGATTTAATGACTGGTTCATTATTAAAATACTTTTTTTAAAAAATATAAATTTACATTTTTCTGTTTTTAACAATTTTATTTTTTTTTTTTTTTTTAGGTACATGCATGTTTACTGTACAAAGTCATGATGGGGCGGTTTTAGGATTAACATGTTCAGCTAGTTATGTTATAAGTATTGGCCAAGATGATAAAATTTGCGTCTGGGATAGATTTCATGGCCATCAGCTTAATAGTATACAAATAGTGAGATATTTTTTTGCATATTTTAATTTTAATTTTTAACATAATTTAATTTAATTTTTGTATTTTTAGAGCAATGTCTATTGTTATGATTTAGCAATGTTAACACATAATTTGCTTATTACTTCTAAACAGGTAATTTAAAGTTGTGGCACCAAGGAGAAAATGACACCATATAAATTTGCAAATTATTTTATTCTATCCTGCGTTATAATTATATGTTGTAAGCAACATGTGTGTTCATCGAACGTGAAAACGTAACAAAAAAAAAAACCTTTTCCTAAAATTACATATATTACAACAAAAAACGAATTAATATTTTTAAGGTTAATTTTTAAATTTATATGGTGTCTTTCACATTTTTTCCTTGGCACCACAAAGTAATAAATTTTAAAAATATTTTATATAAAACATTGTTTTATAAATTAGGGTTGTATAGTTATTATGGATGTACAAACTGGAGATCCGGTTAAAGTGTTTAGTTTAGGAGATTCAGATTGTAATGTTGTTACACAATTGTTAACACTATCAGACAGCATTGTATGTGATTATGGCACAGAATTACGTGTCGTACGATTTCCAATGGTAGCTACAAAAGAAGATTAAATTGTATCAAAGATAATGGAAAAGACATAATTTAGTTTTAGTTTTATTCTAATATACTTTTATTTTTATATTTATCATTGATCTCAAAAAATATATTTTACAAAATAACAAAAAAAAAAAAAAATTATTATTAATAATAATTCTATTTAATTATAAATATTTTTTTTATTATTATTATTGATAAATAATATATTTCTAAGTGTATAAAATCAAGATAATATATAATAAATATTTACTAAAAAAAAGAAAAATTAATTATTATTTAATTATTTGAGTTGAAAAAACAATAACATATAATACAAAATATTTTTTAATAATATTATACAAATAACATTGGCAATATTCATGAAAATTAAAGTTTTTACAAATGTTAATCAAAATTCAACACTATTTATTTAGACTTGTATTACTACCATTGCTTTTTAGTCTCTAAATTCAATATTTTCTGATTTATTATAAAGTATTATATTATATAGATTCAAAAATATACTAAATATCAGTGGTGTTACTAAATAAGGGGAAGAGCAATAATTTTTACTTAAAAAATTAATTTATTTAAAAAAATTCGTAAACTTTTTATTATTATTATTATTAACTGTACTATATATGTACTATATGTTACGGGTATTGTGCAAAATATGGGTAATGTATACATTATCCTGTTAATGTGAACATTACGCATACCTTTTGGATAAAATAAAAATATAAATAACAAATCGTTAATTGCAGTTTAGCTACCAAGCAAATTTTTCACTTTTTTTTTATATAAATAGTTTTTTTAGTGGAAGGAATAGCTCGCTACTCCTACCGGCTCCATTCACTTCCTCAAGCGCCGCATCACAGAATTATTCATAAGGATTGTGCTACCCCCCAAGTGAATACGACATATGTACCTAATACTTACCACATAACCATGATATTGGTGCGGATAGGCAGTGGTTTTGAGAAAACCTAGCTTAGCGAGAACTTTGGAAATTTCCTCTATGATTGATACCCATTATATTATATGAGTATAAATAATCAAAAACCCAGCGAATTTTTTTTTTTTTTTTACTTTATCCAGTAGTTATGGATAATATTATGATTTTTACTATCTAAAAAATGCGATAAACTTAAATTAAATTTACCCGAAGGTATGAAAATTATTGAATGGCTGAGGTCTGAGGAATTTGAACTTCCAGAATTGGATCTTGAATATTTGGTAGAAAATGAGTTTGAACAAAATGTATGCTAAACAAATAAACGATGTTTATAAATATTTTAGATTTTGAGCGAAGTGAAAAATGTATTGATTTTACAATGATGTAGGTAATAGGTATGTCTTTTTTTATGTACCTATGTTGATTGTAGATGCTTCTTTTACCAGAAATTATGCTAAATTAGCATAGACGCAATTAGGGGCTAGAGGTGGCTAGCCCCCCCCCCCCCCAAAATCACCCCTTCCCCCCCAAAATTTTTTGCAAAATATGATAATTCAATTCTAATATTTTATAATTAAATATTTTCGTAATGTAATTCTATAACATATACCAAAATTTTTTTCTATTTGATAATTTGAATTAAGATTAATATATCTGCATTTTTGCATTAATAAATATTAATAAATTAATATATTATGTTTATGATAAAAAATTTTTGTCTAAATTCTTCAAAAATTGAATATTTATAAATTTTTAAATAAAATTTGTTTCAACAACAATGAGAAGAAAATTTCAAAAAAGTGGGAAAGTCGATCTAATGTAGACTTTCTAACGAATTCAAATCCGTTTTCAGATCCCTTATCGCATAACTAAATCGATCGTAACATTGGAAGTAGAAAACGTCTAAAAATGTGTCTATTGTGTGTGTTAGACAGAGAAAGAAAATCGACGCTTCGAATCCCCTTAATAATTTAAATAAGTTATACATAAACAAGGCATATTTCAATACTTGTATTAAAATATAAATAAACAATTAAATATTTTTTAATCTATATGTGTATGTATATAATATGATGTGGTATATAATTGTACATTGTTTGATTGCAAATTCAGTTTTATAGACTTTATTAAACTGTTTTTTTTTTTTCAAATAAGTAGTGAATTGTGCATAATAATACAATATAATATATTAATAATAAATTATAGATTAACAATATTAACTTATAAAAAATGTAGTAAGGGTGTTAAGGAATAGTGTTTAAGAAATATGTCACTTAAATTAAATATAACTTATAAAATACCTTCTTTTCTGATATAAAATAATATGTTATATCTTATATATTTTAATGATAGTAAAATATGTAATGTATCGTTTAACACTCGACGTTACAACGTTTCTTGCTTATTTTTGTTTGTATATAATAAAATAATTTATAGGGTTTTTTTTATTAATATTTTGTTATGTAGGTAGTCATGATTCAGCGCATTCATATATGCTTGAGGTGGAATCCACTGTCTCAGCGAATCCCACCCTTTGTGTGCCTAAAACGTTGGGACGCTAATATGCAATATAAGCATACCATACGCATGACATATTGCTAGAGACTTATACGTAAATTACAAGATCTCATGGGTTGTGTTACGTATTTACGTTTGTGACAACAAAATAAAATTATCAGTATTCATTAAATTTAAAATTCCAGCTAGAGACTAAAAAAAAAAAAATAAATAAATATTATTCCATCATATTATTTCCATTTATTATTTTATATTTATTAAAATATACAATATTGCTTTGATTAAAATTGTTGTCTATACGTATAATGTAGTGCAATTAAAAAAAGACGAGCTGATACTCCTGCCGCAGGGATATAGGTGGCCAAATCATAGTGATTAATTTGATAGAATTTGAATGCTATGATAAACTATTGCATTCGAAAAACGATTCTGAGCGAAGTTCAGTCAGAAAATGTAGGAATTGATTAAAATTTTGACATTTTTTATGAAATATTTAAAACGCAAAATTTTATCACACATATAGGAACCATATAGGTACACATATAGTACATAAATAAACACTTTATAAAATTTTCAAGTTTCTAACTTCAAAATTGCTCGAGTTATCGTCAAATATTGAAATCGAATTTGTCAAAATATCAGTTTTCGTGAAAAATGCCGTTTTTTCGTCATTTTTTCTACCGCATAGGGTTAATTTTGAAAAATGATCTAAATAAAGTACCAACTACATTCAATTTTCTACTGAAAACCTATACTTTCGTAAATATTGGAGCATTATTTCTGGTTGAAAAAATGTCTTCATACATAAAATAAGAAAAATTCATAATAAATACTTTAAATATTGATTTTACTGAAATTTCAATTTTAAACACCTATAAAAAAAATTGAGCTTTGGGATTTTTCTAATATTTTGATATCATGTTAAGTAATATACTAATATGTCACTATGTCAGTATACTTCAGTAAAATTTTCCTAAATGTCCAAAATTGTCAATTTTATCAAACATTATATACATAAAAACGAGAATTTTACGAAATATTCAAAGTCCTATATGTTGTAGAAAAATTAAAGTAACGGTTCTAAAATTTTACCACATAGGTATATATATATATAGTACCTGTGTGAACACCCAATAAAATTTTCAAGTGTCTAACTTCATAATTAGGTACCTGAGTTATCGTGAAATAAGTCGCGATTTAAGCATGTATCTCTAATATATTACATACTTACTCGTATATGCTGTTTGGGACCCATAGGCGTCATAGATATAACTTATATAACTCTCATTCAGAGGAATGACCTACAAAATTTGTTTTCACTTGTATTATCAGGGGTGGATAGGCCCATAGGGAAAAAGGGATTTTCCCTGTGGGCCTCATCTTGTATAATGTCAGTGGCCCCCCTTGGCACCACTCGATTTTTAACAATTTTACAAGTTATTGTTTTAAAATAAGAATATACGAATAATGCGAGCAACGCGAGCAATTTTGTTTATTTTGGTGGCCTTTTTAAAAGTTTTCCCTGTAACAAAAAAACTACCTATCCACTCCTGTATATTATTATATATATTTTTTTTAAATTTAAGGGTTGTATTATAAATTATTTTTTATAGTCTTACTCAGTTATACATCCATATATTAAGGTTGTGCTTGTGTAGTTGTGCATGACATGCAAATGAAGACCATAGATAGTTTATGGGTCTGATTTGGTCACTCACAGCCACTAATAATGTTCGGGACTCGGGAGTGTATAGTGTATAGTTGCCAGTTGGTTTTGATGACATAAGTGAAAAGACATATATTTGTTTTGTACAGAGTATCAAAACGTAATAAACATATTTTTGTGTAAACTTATATTTGAAAACTATATTTTGAATTACCTATTTTACTAACCTACTTTTCCGTTTCCCTAATCATTTAACGAGTAACGAGTAAAAACTACACGCATTAAGTTTAGAACGAGTTCCTAATTTCTGAAATTTCAATATCATTACTACATTCTATGTATCTATCATAAATAAATTACATGTCGATGTCGTTATTTATTGTTATATTTGAACTTATTTGATAATCAATATCTATACTCAGTGGCGGTTTTATGGGGGGGGGGGGTCCCGGGGTCTGGACCCCCCCAGAAATTTAAGTAAATTATAAAATATTATCAAACGTATTTAAAATTTAAAGATTTTATATTAATATTTTTATAATAATCTAAAATTCTAAATAATACGAGTATATTATAGTTATTTTGTATATTATATTAGTATAGAATATTCGCGACCCACATATACTCGTAAATCGTAATCTATATGTCAATTATATCTTATTGTATTAATTCCATATCCATATCAGTAATTTTATGGCCAGTTCCCAGTGGTGTACAATTAATATACTTTTATTATTTCTAAAATTTATAATTTAAAATTATATATTATATTATTGTATAATTTAACACTCAATTTATCGATCATTTCGAGTTTCGACTACGACTTACTAACATTTTTATAGTACTTTATTTTTTTAATCATATTTGTAATATATATAAAGCATTTATAAAGTTCGAGGACCCCCCCCCAAAATATAGTCTAAAACCGCCACTGTCTATACTCTATAGTAACCTGTTACCATAACTATATAGTGGATAATAATAGTATATTAGTATAATACTATAATAGAATAAGAACAGTGAACTTAACACACGAGTCGATCGATTTTGGCATTTGGCCGTTACCCTTTAGATCGATATCTATTTAAATATTTAATAGTATAAAGTATAATTAGTATATAAATATTTATGACAGATTTTTGTTTTATAAATAGTATTATTTTCTTAAAATAATATATTGTATTGTGTTATGTCTATATTATTTATATATGTATAAACTATTCCTTTAGTCATTTTCTAGGGTTATTTTATGGATTAACAAAACATAATGTTCATTTAAGAAATAATGTTATAAACAGAGCTTGTAGTCGATTTTTAATATCGATAAAAATCGTTAATAATATTTTTTTAAATTAAAGTAATATCAAAATTGAAAATGTTTGTAAATGAAATTTAAAATATATAATGTAATTGAAAAAAATTATAATCGATAACTAAATATATCAAAATCATAATTGTTTAAAAAAAAATTCAATTCAACGATGGTCAACGTCAACGATCATAATAAATTACAGTGTATTTGTCAATCGTGTTCTTAGTTATATTTAACTATTTTTTTCTAATAATTGTCTTTTACCGTATATACTTGTAGTATAGTGTATAGATATAAATAAATAATTTATTAGCTACACGAAAACGAATCAATAAATCGTTATAACGTTTTCATTACGAACTTCTAATACTAATATACTATACAAAATACAATAAGATACTAAGTTATATAATATATTAATATAATAATATATATACAATATACGTATTATATGTAAACATTATTATTAATTATTATACCTATATCATTGCCCATTGGTCTCAAATTCTCAATTTGGTTAATATTAGTCGCAAATATTTCAATATCAGTTTTATGACACATGTCATATTAATTATAAATTTAAAATTCAATAATTTAGTATATTTTAAATAGTTTTGTTGTTGCATATTATATTGTTATATAAATACATAATTATGTATTATAAATTTATAATATTATAAAATAATATTTAATTATTAGGTATTAAACTAACCATATTAATTATGTTATTTTTTTTTTTTTTTTAATGACAATTTTATATAAAAAACATTATTATTAAATATTAATTATTATTATAAAATATTAACATTATTATATTTGGAACTTGTTTATAATTTTGTTACTGACAATACAGTAGCTACACTGTAGAAAATTATTTTTCTAAACTTAAAGTAATAAAAATAATGAACCATTTATTTCAAAAATTCTATATGATACGTAACATAATTTGTTATGTGTGGAACATATATAGCCATATAGGTTAAATTATATGGTACCAATTATATAGTAATATAATACACGCAAATATTTTAGAAATTTGGGAAAATATTTTTTATTCCACAAATGAATTATTATAAGAGTATGGTAAATTTGTAAGAATATAAACATAATATACATAAATTAAGGGTACAAAAGAAAATAAAAACTATTATTTTGGAGTCTATACCAATAATTGGTGTTTTGCCAAATAAAGTAGCCAAAACCCAAAAGCCTATTCCATGTACTTATATCCGGTGACCGGTACCAATCTACCATAAATCTTTCTCATGGTTAATGAGCTTAAATTTTTACTTAATAAAATTAAAAAATTAAATATAAAATTGATAGCTCATGAAATTTAATTAAAATAATTGTTTATGTAACAATTTAGTTATAGTCCTATCTCCTATAGCTATTTATTTTAATATACGTAATGTCTATAATATTGTCTATCTTTTATTGGTAAGTTTAAATGTTTAATATTAAACACATACTATACAGGTATATAATAAATATTACTAATATAAAATATTTATGTATTATGTATAATATTCATATATTTGATTTCAATGCCTGAAAATTAAAAGAGTTTTAATAATATTTCTATTTCAAATCATAATTCATATTGACACGATGTACCTACCTGTATAAGGCTGTAATAATGTGTATAGGTCTTTGCACCAATAAATTATAAACTTTTAAGTAGACACAGCTGAATGTGTCGAAATATATTATTTACTGTTTTTTTTCAAATTATAATGCATCTATATAAGACTATAACAGTTGCTTTTTAAGTTTTTGCTTGCATTTCTTTATTGTGTATATAGTCATATAGATAATTGTGTAATTTCATTATTATTGTGAGTTGTAACGTGAAATTTCAATCACATTGTATAAATTAAATTATATATAACATTATTATCTTACAATTTACAATATGCTAATACATAGTACAAGTATCTATAATATTAATATCTCAACATCAACATCTACAACTGTATAGTAATTAGTAGTGTACTTATCCCACAATTTTCTGTATACATAGATTAAATACAACTAATTATTATTTATTTAATATTTAATCATATATAGAATTATAAACAATAGGAATAGGAAGTGGTGGGCGTATGACCATAATGTGACTATAATGGTTATCAAGGGCGTATTTTAGGGGAGGGCGACGGGGCGATCGCCCCCTTGGATTTTTTTTTAAAGATATTTATATAATTATTAATACAAGAAATTGTTGTTAATATTATTATTTTTATTTTTTAATAATATTTCTTTACGAATAAACACATTAATTTTATAGTACGAGTATATCAGCTGTAATAGTGAAATACCAAATTATTTATATCTACTATGTAATTGTTCATTGTATGTGCATATATTGTCGTCTCGTACATATTTATTACAAATTTCAGATATGTGATTTACGAATTACAATAATATAAAGATAAATTGCAGGTGATGTTTAAACAATTAGTACGAGTTGTATATCCATAGTATAACATTACAAACGTGTGATTTTTATTTTAAAATTCGTACACATAATATTTAGTTGTATTAAAATGAAAAGGAAACAGAGTAGTTACACTTTTAAATTTTTGCAGAAAAAAAAAAAAAAAATTGTATTGATGATTAATGTAAATTTTAAATACGGTGTTTTTTTTAAAAAAAAAAATTTTACTATATAGGTATATATTATATTATTATGTAATTTATTAATAAAAGTAAACGTGCATTTTTTTAATAAAAAGTTTTATTTAAAAATCGCTCATCCTAAAACGTGGGCCATGGTTATATATTATTCACTATACAACAATTATAATTTATAACCAATCTTAAAACTCGCTAGTCGCTACACGTAGGTAAATCTCATAAATTCTAAAATATATCATCATATTAATTTTGTTTTCTAGGTACCTATGAAGTAAAAATAATTAAAAAAGTTATAACGAACACAATAAACGGAGAACTGTGTTGATAATTAATCATTTATTATATTACATTATTATAAGTTTCGATGTTAAGCCAATCGTCCAAACAATAATGAAAGAAATACATGTCTACTGTGTAGACATTTTAGACGTATTTAATATACACACAGGTCACAGAGATATAAGACAGAAAAAGTTAGATAAATAATTATAATTTCCATACAATATCCGATTGTCAGTTCGTCACTAAATTACTCGTATACCTATTATAATGACTCATTGACAAAATACTTATTAAATTATTGACTATTACGATTTTTGTATGTATACAGAATGTAGATAAACAAAATACAATTTGCCTGTAGAACAGTCAGTATAGATATTATAATACAATAAAATGCAATTATAATAGTAGACATTTTTTTTTCTTGTCGCATTATAATTAATGTTATTTACAACTACCTATCTATATAAAAATACTACAATATAAATTTATTATATCAATAAAATAGTTAACATCAATACATCATAGATAGCGTCCAGTGTCCACCATTCATACATCACTATAGCCAATAAGTAGTTCGATCATTACTCATTAGTAGATACTTTAGTAGTTCAGTGTTCAGTCTTCACTTCTTCAGTTGATGATCCGCGATCGTTACGTTCTGAATTTCGGGTTTACGGTTACTTTTTCTCGGTTATTTTTAACATTGTAATAATTTGTGTATGTAGATTATAAATATTATTATGTAGTTATCAAAAGTCAGTCGTAACATAAGATAAAAATATATCTTTTTAAATTTAACGTATCTCTTTGCAGTTGATATAAGTAAGTAGGTACCTACATACCTATACGGCTATACCTAATAAAATATTTTATAACATGATATATATCATATTATTAGGTATATAACGTATATTATACGTATAATTTTTAATTTTAATTTTATTATTTATTATATTATGTATTCACTATTCATGCATAATTATTAATATTAAGTAAATCTATTTTATTTTTTTATTTTATTTTCATATTTTATTATTTAAGATCGCGTCCGATTTTATTTATCTCGAATACATTTAAAAATCTACCGGTTTCTTATTATTATTTGTAAATTTGTAATTTAGTGTATAAATACGTAAAAGGTTAAAGGTGCAATTATTATTACCTTTATGAAACTATTGGACCGCATTTTCTAATATCTTACTCGTTTGGATCGTGTATTTGTATTCATGTTTATGTTACGGGCCAAGTGAGAAATTCCCCGGTTAATGTACACAATGTCCTATTTATATGTACTAAGTAAAAAAATATTATTAATTTTTAACTTTGTCCGGTCATTTTATATAATGCCCAAATATTCACGGACAATGTAAAAAGTACATTTTTTTTAAAATTGAAACAGCTTAATGTATTTTAAATTCGTCCATTGTCACTTTGCAAAATGCACGGAGCGCCAAATATTGTAAATTTGTCCAAAAGTACGTATACAACTTCTTCAGCTCTCTTATATTTCAAGGTTCTAAGCAACACAAATTTCGTCATGTGATCCTGATATTCTGATAAACTAGTATAAATTTATAATAACCATCTGGCTGAACTTGCATATCAATAAGGACTAACCCTTTTTTTTACAGTAGAACCTTTTTTTTGACAAGTCTTACATAAATTTAAATACAACATTATACTATTTCTAGTAAGTAGTAATATTTTTGTATTTTTCTCATTGGCGTACCTGTGGGGGGGGGCGATGGGGGCACTCGCATATCTAATCTATTTCTTCCACTATGACCAATACTAATATGGCTTTCATGTATTATAGTGTAAAGTTTGTCATTATGTACAAAATATTTTATTATTTTATCTTCATTAATGGGCACTATTATTTTTCTTCGTGCATTATATTAATTACATCAATTTTTTTTAAAAGTTTATGTTCATATGACGTTTTACCATCATAGGCGCAAATAGCTCAAAAAATTTGGGGGGGGGGCTTAAGTCCCCATAAATTAGATATACCAATAGTTATAGCAATATAAAATATAATAATTAATTAATAAATTTTATTATTTGGGGAGACTTGGATGTGTTTTGGGGGTCTAAGTTCCCCAAGCCCCCCTTATTTGCGCCTATGCGTTTTACCATTTTATTTTTTATTTTTGCTAGTTTAATATTTACAATTAATTCGTTGTATTTTATTTTGGTTAAACTAGAATTATTAGCGATTTTATTACGTAACATTTCATTATATTTTTCATAAAAAACACTTCTTTGATCATCCTTTTTCACTTTTCAAAACGTAAATAACACGTTAAAAAAAAATTAGAACACTTTGACATAAAAGATATGCACTACACGAAATTAAAATTAATACTAATTTAAAATTTTGTAGAGAATAAAATTGAACAATAAATTTTAATCTTGGAAAATCGAATATAAGCTATATCATATATTGAGATATTATTATATTTTACCTATATGCTATATACCTAATCAGTAGGTAATTATACCGGACAAAATTCTATCAATTTGAGTTAATAATATTGTATGAAAATATAAAATAAATCGGCACTCAACAAATTCGATATGATTCATCATATTAAACCTGATTACATTGTCACGTTTATCTTGCCAAATGTAGACGAATTGTGCTCGTGCCGTTCTGACGTTCTGTCATGGCTTTATATTTTCAAAAATATTAACTATATTATAAAACAAATTTTGTACACTATATAAATTTTTATTTAATATTTTGCCCAAATGTAAATGGGCATTGTGCACATTGCCCTAACCCTAATATTGTGCACAATGTCCGGGCAATTGATGAAATATTAAAACAAATATCGATTTGACCAAATTAATAGGGCACTGTACACATTGACCGGGCATTTCTTACAATGCCCGATTTTCCTATATGGCCCATAACATATAAATAAATATAATATTTTATTGATTTTTAAATAATATTTTTATTATGTAGGTAGTACCTAACCTATCTTATTCATTATTCATGATGGACAATAGTTTACAGAAATTCTAATCGTGTTATTATAATATATCACTATGTTATAGAAATATAGACAATATTTTTTTTTTAACTTAAGCCGGTCACACACGACTCGTGTATTTTACGAGCGTATACTCGGCGAGTGTACTTGCCAAGCTTGTAAAATGTACGATGTTTGTAATTATGTTGCTCCTACACGACTCGTGTATGATATTAGGTAGGTATACAATAAATAATAGTCTATTTTTGGGGGAAAATTAAATTTCTAAGTGTTGTATGTTGTATCATGTTTCCGACACACGACTCGTAAAGTAATACGATTGACTTGAGTTTACGTAGTTTAAAAAGAAAATTAAATTTTTCATCGTTAACTAGTCGGAAAAACTTTACACCACTTAAAATTTTCCGTGAGTGTTTCTGTCATTTTAAGTTCAATACTCTCTTCAACTACATGGTTATAAGTGAATGCATTTAATATGAATTCAAAGTGGTTTTATTGTTACACAAAAATCTGTTAGGCATCTATTACTTAATTTAGATCGAGAAGGTGTTGCAATTCGAAGAAAAAGGTTAAAGAAGGCGGGTTTATAACAATAAAAGTCCTACTATAGATTAAATAATACTATTTAATATATAGTATATTTAATCTATGGTCCTACTTACAGGGCCGTAGCGAGGGGGCTGGAGAGTTTTTATGCTGGGGCCCGTAACTTCAGGGGGCCCGAAAAAAAGTATTTTGTTTAAGTACTTGTTACTTATTACAAGTGTTTTTCAAGAATTCTTCTAATCAAATTTATAAATATTGCATTTATTTACAAATAAGAAATAAAATATGATTTTTATATGGCTATAATTATATATTATATATTTAATGTATATTTATTTTGACTCTTATTCGTTAGCAAAAAAATTGTCCTGGGGCCCGAAATTTTTTTCTACGGCCCTGCCTACTTATGCATTATTAACATTTTTTTAATTTAAAAATTGTATAATATCCCCCCATATTTGAAAGTCTGGATGGATAATGTCGATTAACAATTAACAAATGACAATGGTTATTGGTTACTGGTTTTACATGCGATAATAATTATTTTTAAAAATACATCAATTATTTTTTTTCCATTATGAAATTATATACTGTTTACAGCGCTATCTAATGATGTTTAATTAATTACATAGATTAATTAATATACGAGTGTATTTAATCTATGGTCGTAATCATAAATCGTAATAACAAGTTAGTTATGTGCATGAAAGATTAAATTTCTTAGTTTATAAGTCTATGATTATAATAACGACTTAACACTAAATGTTATTACGAATATAACAACTCGATATTAATTTGTTTCCCATGATTTACTATTCCTGTAATGAAATTCAATCCTTAAAAATAATTTCCTGAAAAGTACGATTCAAATTAATATTTTCCTGATTTGTATGTGCTCTCTAAGGCCAGTAACGCACTAGGCAGCCAGGCTGCGCAGCCATGCAGCTAATAATTCCTAGTGAAGTAGCGAGTTACGTACCATATGCTGCCATGTGTCGGATTGGCTGTCTAGTGCGTTACTGGCCTAAATAATAGATTATAATCACAGATTAAGTGAGAACTTAATTTTTTAATCTGTGTTATAATCATGGATATTTATTTTTTATCACGGACTAAGATATTAGTCCGTGTTTTTTATATTCAAGAATATTTTTCTTATCACTTTTATTTATTTTTTCATGATATTTTTGATAATATTCTTTGATATAAAATTCCTGTCGTGGACAATAATCTTTATGTTACTTTGTATATAGTTTTGTACTTTTGTAGTTTGTTATTGTTATGTTAATTTAATAATTTCTTAAATATGTAATAATATTTTACTGTATAGTTTCTTGTTTTTATAAAATATACTATTTGGTTGCGTATTGGTCTTTTTTCTTTGTTTTTATAGTGTGCTTATTGTTTTAAATATAATAATAACAAAAATCAACATTGATTGGATAAATAGGTAACTATTTTACTTTTATTAACTTAAATCTTTTAGTTTCTGATTTGAATTTAATATTAATACCTTTCATTGTGAAATACACGTATGTAAGTTTTTTGTTGATATGACTTTTCCATGTGAGTTTTTCATCTAGCAAGGTACTTTACTGAGTTCATTTTTCTTATTACATTTTATTTATTTATTTTTGTAGCTTAATTATCTATATAAATTTAATTGGAACACAGTATGTTTTTAAAGTAGATATTTTTGTGGCACTTATAGTTGGATTATGTTTGATATTTTACCATTTTTTGAACTAGGTGATGAAATTGCTAAGATTAAATGTATAAAATGTATAAAAAAATTTACTATGTATAAGAAAATATGGATTAGAAATAGTGCTTCTAAAATACTTTTATTTAAAATTAGAAATAGTTAAAATTAAAAATGGTAACCAATAATTACACTTTGAAAGTAATAAATTTAAAATAGAAAATAAATAGATTATGATTTATTTTACAATATTTTAATTATTTTTTTCAGATAATAATTCAAAATGTGGTTAAAAATAAAAGTACTATTGTGGAAGAGCTTGCAGTTACGAAAAAGACATTGGTTTAGTACTATTATAGAAATAATAGTACCATGTTTATTGTTCTATTTTATGAATTATATAAAATCAAAATTTGGAAATAATGCAACAGATACAATAGTTGTTAATCAAACTATACCAGATCCTATTTCAGAAGCAATCTTACATGAAGCTTTTATTGATAGATTTTCACATGGAGATTTTATCTATACACCATTCAATTCAAAAACAAAACAAATCATGGATAGCTTAGCAAAACAATTAGAAATTTCAACTGAAAACATTGAGTCTGTAAAAAATGAATATGAAATGATTGAAGCATTCAAAAATAAATACAATAGTACTGAAAAACGAAATCAAAATTTAGGATTTGGAATTGTTTTTGAAGAAGTAATAAAATCCAGTGTCTTTAAATATAAGATAAGAAGTACAAATGATATATGGTTAACAGATATATTATTCCCAAGTAATGAAATACCAGGACCTATGGATTTTGGTTATAGGTACATTCAAAATGGATTTTTATCATTACAATTATCGTTAGATAAAGCCTTTATTACATTGGACAATAATAATCAAAATATAAATGACTATAATTTTAATATCCAGCCATATCCTTATGCAAAGTACATTATGGATTCAGAATTTACAAATTTATTTAAAACGTTATTTCCATTGTTCACAGTTTTAAGTTTCTTACTAATGTGTTCAAATACAATTAAAAAAATTGTTGAAGAAAAAGACTCTGGTGTAGTAGAATTAATGAAAATGATGGGCCTTAAATCTTGGATGATATGGACTGGATGGATATTACATAATTTTTTTATATATGTCATATCGATTACAGTTATTACTTATATTTGTTGTTTTGAAACATACACTGGCAAAGGACAACTATTAAATTATTCAAATCCATTGCTCTTTTGGTTTTTTCTTATAATGTATATGATCACTGGAATATTTTTTTGTTTTGCAATTAGTAGTATATTTATTCGACCATTAATTGCGTTAATTGCTGGTAATGTGGCATGGTGCCTCTCTTACAGTTTACCAATAAGTTTCTTGCAACCGTCTACAAATATTTTTATTAAAATTATTTTCATGTTACTTCCAAATGTTGCAGTAACTAATGCTTATTCAGCCATATCTGCACTTGAATCTCAAGGAAAAGGGCTTCAATTCTCTACCATATTTACTACTGGAAAAGGCGATAACAGCTTTTCCGTAGGTTTTGTTTTATTCATGTTTATTATTGACTGTTTTTTATATGGCTTTATTGCTTGGTATGTAGAATCAATAATGCCAGGAAAATATGGCATTGGAAAACCATTAAATTTTTTATGTAAGTGGTCAAAAAATAAAACTGAAAATACTAAAATGTTACCTATTGGTAAAAGCAATAGTAAACTTTTTGAAAAACCCCCTACTAATTTGGAAGTTGGAATTAGTGTAAAAAATTTACATAAACAATTTGGAAATTTAAATGCAGTAAATGGAGTTAATTTAGATTTGTATAAAGGGCAAATTACTGCTCTTTTGGGTCATAATGGTGCTGGAAAAACTACCACAATGTCTATTATTACAGGTATTTTATATAATTAAATTTTAAATTAACTTTAGACTTGATTAATAAAAATATACTATTATAGGATTATTTTCTCCTTCATGCGGAAGTGTAGAAGTTAATGGCAATGATATATTTAGTAATATTGAGAAGTTTAGAGAAAATCTTGGATTATGCCCACAACACAATCTACTTTTTTCTTATTTAACAACATTGGATCATTTAATATTTTTCGGAATGGTATGTATTAATTTTTATCATAATTGCATTATATTATTAATATATATTTTAGCTAAAAGGGATGACATTAAAAAAATCCAAATCAGATGGATTGCATTTGCTTAAACTTTTAAATATATTACAAAAAAAAAATGAATTAGTATCTAATCTTTCTGGAGGAATGAAAAGGAAGTTATCATTAGCAATTGCATTAGTTGGTGATCCTGAAGTAAATATTAACATTTATATATATATATAAAGTAATTTATTACATTGAACTATTGTTAATTGATTATAGATATTAATATTAGATGAACCAACATCTGGAATGGATCCAGAATCGCGAAGAGAAATGTGGGATTTACTCTTGGTAAGCTACTAAGATATCTAATTTAAATTTAAATAATTGATTAAAATACATTTTAATTATAACTTTTACAAAATTGTTATTCATAATTCTAATACAATGTTTATATTGTTGCTGTTTGGAAATTAACCACAAACATTTTGGCAAACATCAACAATATTATTCCAATCCATAAAAGTTTTAATCAATTAAAATGTTTATATATTTTTTTATTATAAATTGTTAAAAATTATTGAATTGATTCTTAAATCTCTATAAAATTATTATAAAAATATTAATTTTTTACATATTAATTAAATTTGTATTTTTAATAGTCTTTTAGAGGTACCAGAACTATTTTGATTACAACACATTTTATGGAGGAAGCCGATGTACTTGGTGATAGAATTGCTATAATGGACCATGGACAAGTGAAATGTTATGGCACATCATTATTTTTAAAAAAAGCTTATGGTATGTATAAAAAGAAAATAAGTTTGAATATTTTAACATTTTAAATAATTTATAGGAACTGGTTATAATCTAACTATTGTAAAAGAAGAATCATGTGTTGAATCTATATTACTATCAGCAATAAAAGAAGTTATGCCCGAAGCAGAAGTCCAAAGTTCATTGACATCTCAAATTGTCATTAATTTACCAAATGAAAATACTGATCAATTCCCTGATTTATTTAGAATGTTAGAAGAGAACAAGAATAATTTTAACATAAAGGGCATGGGTATATCTTGTACTACAATGGAAGAAGTTTTTTTGAAGTAATTTGTTTTAATTTTTATATATATACGAGTATATATATTTAATATTTATACAATACTATTATGGGGTTGATTTTGGTTAAGTGCAATAAACCTATTTTGGAATACAAAATTTAGATTTAAATTAATTTTAAATTCCAATCTGGATTAAAAAAGCAAGAGAAGGGATACTGGTGTGGAAGAGATACAGGTATAAAGAAAGAGGATAGTGTTGAATTTTGATTAACATTTGAATGCAATTATAAATCATTACATATGTGAAAATTTTGAATATTATAAGGTTATAATTTATTTATTTATATAAGATATATTATATTCTATAATTTTAATTATATAAAGTTTTCTAATTAATATTTATGTCATTTATCTCATATAAATATTTGTGTTATTTCTATTTTTATATTAGTATTTTTAATGTATGATTTTAAATATGCTATAAATAAGAATGATTATACACATCATACAATATTTTTATTATTGTTAACAACCAGTTTAGAAGCGTTTGGATTAGCAATGAAAGACACCCATTAGGTAGCTTAGTGGGAGAGCAATCGCCCGGAATGTGAGAGACTCTGGTTTGATTTCCGGTCCAGCGGACAATTTTTGTGTTTTACCGAACGTTTCTAACATTATGTAAACTTATTGAGCATTCTTTTTTTATGGGTTAACAGTTTTATGTTTATTTTTATTAAAAACTAGTTGACTTGATAAATGTTCTGTCCAAGCTATGGGTATTCAATTTAAACTGAAATAAATGATAAAAAGAAAAAATATATATTTCCAAACAAAATGTTCATTGTTGTAATGTTTTTTGATACACAACATGGTTAGTTTTGTTTTTTGGCCATGTAAAAAACATAGATTTTCTAAATTGATACCACAATCACATAATGACTGCTCTTGCATAATCAATATTTATTGGCATTGCAAATGTGAGCCGCACTAGAAATTGTAACTATTTAAAGTTGAACGGCATCCAGAATTATAAGGATGTGTGGAATCAAATCGTCCTCGTCTTTGTCCTTTCCTTTCAAAATTGTGGCTTTCATGACATTGTTCATTAATTTTCTCACTGCAATCCAGGTGCCATTATAAAAATGTGGCTGGTTTATAATCTACAATAAATGATTACTGATCTGATTTTTAATTGCAGATTATGAGGTGGTCATCCAAACAATTTCAGTGAATTAAAAAATTGTGGTAGATAGTTGACAACATCTTGTTTAGTAATAGAATTAACAATTTGACAGCAATTTTATTATGGATCTGGAAATTCATTTTGTTGATATCAACATTTTGTAGAGCTAATATAACATCATATAGCTAATCAAAAATGATTTTTGTAATTTTAGCAATGTTTAGAAACATTATCTTTATGAGTTAGGTTTTTGATTTAGTAAAGTGATAAAAATGTGCAGGGTATGTAATATTTCCAGACGATATGTCAACAGGAATTTTGTACCAATGTTAAGCAATTTTTTAGAAAAAACTACTCCAGATCTATCGTGTGAGCAATTTGACTCGCATGTTTATATTTAATTTGAATGTTTTGACATATTTCCATAAAGTGGACGACTCTAAACATGCATTATGTTCATTTGCTGATGTTGATTGTGGAATCACTGACAATATTTGTTAAAATCACATGCCAATAGAATCATAGCACCACAAAACCGGTTATGGTTGTTCCGTACATCTTGCATCTTGCAGTCTATATTATAATATATATTTTTTTATTTAATGATATACTCATATATTTAATAAAATATAAAATTAAAAAGCAAATAATTACTATTTTCTATAGTTCTATACTAAGACAAATATTTTGATATTTTATTTTATTTCTTTTATATATATTAAACGATATCATCTTAACATATGTTGTAGTATTATTCATAATCTTTAAGGATTGTAAATTGACAGTAATTTTTCTAGATATTTATGTATTTTATATTATAGAAAAAATAATTATTATTGTATCTACTTATAAATTTAATTATTTAAAGTGATATTTATTAAAATCTTTTTATTTTATTTTTATTTATTGTTTTTTAGAGCAGAAAAAAATATAGTAACTAATGATGATGAATTAATAAGTACACCAGTAGATTCTAGTAGTTATCAATTAATTATAATAAAAGAAGACGATTGCAATATTACCCAAGTGACTAGGCTAGTACAACAATATGTGTCTGAATGTTCATTGATGGCCAATATGGATGAACAAATTATATATAATTTGCCAGCTAGGAAAAGAAATCAATTTGGCTTCCTATATTCTGCTCTTGAATATCAGAAGACAAATTTAAATCTTAGAAGTATGAAAATAACTAATCCAACAACGGGTGACATTTATCCAAAGTAATTTTAATAATATTTTTTTATATTTAATATAGTACAATAATTTAATTTGACTTGTATGATTGTTGAACATACAAACATTTATGTAGGGTAAACATAGAAAATTCAACATTGAATAATAGTTCTAGTATCAACAATAATCAGCGGTGAGAAGTACATTATAAGTTTTTTTTTTTATCATTCAATATGCTTTATTATGTTTTATCATTTCTAATTTTTATTATTATAATTCACCTAAATTAAACAATCATAAATATGGATACACATTTTATAAATTATATGTTGTGCGATATTATTCATTGTATTATATATAAAAATATTAATAATTAATTAATGACAAACTATGAAATATTATTTGAAGCACTTCTTAATATGACACATCTTTATAAGTCAATTTTTAAATTTAGATAACTATAAATTTTAATATTGTAATTTTAGTTCATCAGTGAATGGAGATGATGGAGATGAATTAAAACCACCAACATCTAATGATGCCACACAAAGTAATTATTTCAAATTTATTTATTATAATTTTAATTATTTAATTGTACTTTTACTATAAAACTTTTGTAATTTATTGTAGCTTTAATGCCAAAATATACAAGTGGTATGACTTTATTAAAAAATCAATTTAAAGTTTTGTTGGAAAAAAAAATACTATATACATATCGAAGATGGCTTATGTCATTATTTTTTGTAAGTTAATGTTAATATTATCTTAGATATATAATTAATAATTATGAAGTAAAAATATATTAATTTATGTTTATACAACTTTTTTTTAAGGGAGTTGGATCTATTTGTTTAGGTGTACTGACAATAAAATCTACTAATGCTTCATTCCATTCTGCTTCAACTCCTCAAAGATTAAATTTATCTTTAAGTATTTATGAAGATAGTAGTGTATATTATCGTGCTGGAGACCATTTTTATAAAAATTTAGAACCAAATTTTGTAGCCATTTCAAAAAATAATAAGGCTATTGTTAAAGAAGTATCACAAAATAATAATATAATTAATGGTAAGAAACCAACATTAAAACAATATATTTTCCTCTAAATGAATATCAGAATGCTTAAAATTCTTAATAAATTTAAATACCTAATATTATTATTTATTATAAGTTGGCATATAAATAGTATTATTAAAATGTTTTTTTTTTATCTATATACGAGTATATATATATTTATATATTATATTATATTATATCATTAAAGTTTATATTGATAATTAAAAATACTGGGGAACATATTATATTACTTGTATTAAACAAACCTAAAATTACATTTCTTTCATATATTTAATATGTTGTACTAATACGAGTATATATTTTTTTTTAATATAATATTTAAATGTTAGGTTTTATTTTAGTAATTTCTTATTGTTGACATACTCATAACTAGGGAGGCTTGAGGGAGCTAAGTCCTTCTATTACGAGTTTCAGTCCATCGGATTATAAACCAATTTTAGATATTCTATATGTAATAAATAATAACTATGGTTCAGTCTCCTAACTTGCAAATATAGTTGTGTTTATGATTACTGCTGTACAACATTTATTCTTGCAAAAAGCTTCATCGCTTGTATTTTAAAATACAAATAATGTAATTATAATATTAATAAATATTTAATTTATAAAGAAAAATAAAAAATACATTATTATATAATATATTTATTAATTTTAAAATCAATCCACAGATATTATGTAAAAATGAATTATTTTATATTCCTGTTATATTAAAAAAAAGAGCTGATACTCCTGTCGCATAGGATACAGGTGTGCGAATCATAGCGTTTAATTTTAATTAGAATTTGAATGCAATGATAAACCATTGAATTCGAAAAAAGATTCTGAGCGAAGTTCAGTCAGATTATAATTTTCGTTTAAACTAAAAATATCAACTTAAAACAGCTATAAAAAAAATTGAGATTAGGGATTTTTCTAATATTTTAGTATGATGTTAAGTAATATGTAAGTATACTTCAGTAAAATTTTCAGACCTTAATACCAAAAATTGACAATTTTATCAAACATTATATACATAAAAACGAGAATTTTACGAAATATTCAAAGTCCGATATTTTGTAGAAAAATTAACGTAACGAATCCAGAATTTTACCATATATATATAGTAGCGATGTGAACATTCAAAAAAATTTTCAAGTCTCTAACTTCAAAATTGCCCGAGTTATAGTGAAATATTGAAATTGAATTCGTTGAAATTTGAAAAATTCCGTTTTTTCATCATTTTTTGGTCGTTTTTTCTACCGCTTATAGTAAATTTTGAGAAAATCGAAAAATGACCTAAATAAAGTACCAACTACATCCACTTTCCTACCGGAAACATATGCTTTTCGTGATAATCGGAGCATTATTTCGGGTAGTAAAAGTTTCTTCATACTTAAAAACAATAAAGACATCATTGTAAAACCAATACATTCTTCGCTTCGCTCAGAATCTAAAATTACCTAATTTGTTCTATTAATATTTGAATGTCTACAGCAAAAAGTTTAGCCAATGAATTTGAATTTATTTGTTTGTATCACATGTGAATTATATATAATCTATTTAATTAAGTTCTGTTTTATATTATCAATGTTATTGTTATTAAAATTTAGTGGAATTAACTTGTTTAATTTGACATTTGTTCATAAAATTTATAATAAAAATAAAATTATTTACCAGATTGATTATAAAAAGGATTGTTTGAGCCAATTTTAAGTATTGTTTATCAATTGTTTTTTTTTTTTTTATTTTTTTTACACAAAATATGTGTTAAAGAATGGTTGAGTGTAAGTGTAATTATTTACTTACTGTTTAGAAACAATGTGAAGCTTAGTGTATGATATATATAAAAAATATCTTTAGCATTTATGAGACAAATTATAGCTTAAGTTTCAAATAAATAGTCTTTTAAATAGACTAATAAAGTATTGTTGTGCTAATTATTTTATATATAAACTGATTAATAGTTTTGTTTTGTTTTTATAGACTTGTTAGACATGTGTAATTTAGATGTATTCAAGTATAGAACAAATCTTATGATTGCTGGTGATTTCAATGAGACAAATTTAACTATTATATACAATAGTATAGCAATACATACACCAGCTATAGCAATAAATCTTTATTCAAATGCTTTATTACAAAAATTGTCTGGAAACAATGATTCATATATTTCAACTATAAATGAACCAATACAACTTGAGCTTAAGGTAATGTATTTTTAATCAATTTTATTTTCAAATTATGGAGAATTTTGCATGCGAATGAATATTTTAATAAAATAATTGAATTTATTATTTCAAAATATTTACAAAATAAGGTATTGTTTTTTAATTTCAATTTATAGAACAATTGGTAGTAGAATTCACTTAAAAAATGTTCCAACTTTTAAATTGTTTTAAGCCAGAAATATTAACATTTATTTATATATTAAATTAATTAATCTATTTATTATTCTTTTAGCAAGTTTGTGATGCAACTTTTGTATTGGAAATATCATTCTTATGGCTTTCCATTTTTACACCAGGACTTCTTTATGTCATTGGATACTTTATGGCATTACCATTAAATGAAAGAGTGAGCGGTATTAAACATTTACAAATTATGACTAAACTATCGCCAATTATGTATTGGGTGACTTGTTTTATTTGGGATTATTTATGTTTCATTATCATTATTATATTTACTTTGGTTTCCATGTATTTCTTTGATAATTACAATATATTTACGAGTAAAGATGAACTTGGTAAGTATTTATATAAATTATAAATTGCGATATTCATATAAATGTAATCACATAAATGTATTTATTTGCAGGAGTTCTATTTATATTACTTCTTATATATGGTTTGAGTGGAATAGTATATGCATATGTGTATAGTTTTTTCAAAAAGAATCTGATCAGCTCGATGTTATTATTTATTTCAATAAATTATATAATAGGTTATAATTTATTATTATTTTAATATGTTAGATATTACGAGGGGCAATCAAAAAGTAAGTTGCATTTTGCCATATTTCTTGTCCTAGTGAATATTTTTTGTTGAAACTTTGGGGTAACACTCTACACATTATACTTTAAACGTATTAATTCCTAAATTGATAGTTAGTTGTTAAGCTTATCAGTAACAAGTTGACAATCATGACTACTGCTACTACTACGTCGTCCAAAATTAAAATTCTTGCAATTATTAGATTTTTATGGTTAAAAAATTATAAACCAGTACAAATACATGGGGAGGTGTGTGAAGTTTATGGTGATGACATGGACGAGATAAGCAGTTGAAAAGTGGTGCAATATGTTTAAAAATGGCCGAATGGATATCAATGATGATTACCGTGCTAGGAAACCATCCACAGCACGATAATCATCATTGATTTCCGTTCGGCCATTTTTAAATATATTGCACCACTTATCAACTGCGAAATTGTTTTATCACCATAAACTACACACACCTCTGACCTCCACATGTATTTGTACTGGTTTATAATTTTTTAACCATAAAAATCTAATAATTGCAAAAATTTCAATTTTGGACGATGTAGTAGTAGCAGTAGTCATGCTTGTCACTGATAAGCTTAACAACTAACTATCAATTTAGGAATTATTACGTTTAAAGTATAATGTGTAGAGTGTTACCCCAAAGTTTCAATAAAAAATATTCACCAGGACAAAAAATATGGCAAATAGCAACTTACTTTTTGATTGCCCCTCGTATATTTATGATTAAACTAATGTTTCATTTGTTTACAGGATTGTTTATAAACAATGCATTACTTATTATGAGTGATGCTATTAGAGAAGAAAATAAAACAAACCCATATAATTATTGGAATATATTTAGGTACATTGTTTTAATTATTCCTCATATTTCATATTCATCATGTATTGCAAAATTTCTTCAAATATCTTGGGAAAATAACAGATGCAAAATATGTAAATCACGTGATATGTTAGAAGCATGTAGTCTTGGTTAGTAAATGATATAATTTATTTTTTACTTTTTAAATTTATTTATTATTTTAATTTAAAGGTACTATTGATTCTAAACTCAAAAGTTATTTTGTGTTCCCATCGGATGAAAATCCATATGGAATGTTGGAAGATTTTTTATTTTTATTGTTTAGTAGCATATTATATATAACCATAATATTATTATTTGATTATAAAGTATTTGCACGTTTATATCAGTTGATATTTAATCAAATTGTTGGCACTGGTGTTGGGTTTAAAGATGACAATGAAGATCCAGACATTGGAAGTGAAAGAGATAAAGTAGATGCAGCTAAATGTCATTCGAGTAACTAATAATTGTCATAATAATTAGTAAAAAATCAAAATTAACTTATTTATTTAAATTACAGATGATTCTTCGTCACCACTTTTGCTTGTTGATGACTTGATTAAAAAGTTCAGTTTTAAATTTACTGGTGTACGAGGTATAAGTTTTGCAGTTTCACCTGGTGAATGTTTTGGCTTGTTGGGTGTTAACGGTGCTGGTAAAACAACTACATTTAGAATTTTAACTGGAGATATATTTCCATCCAAAGGTGATGCTTCTATTCAAACAGATAAATTATATAAACTTAGCTCTAGTTTCAATCAGGTAAAATATATAATTAAAATTTATTTTATTTTATTATAATATGTATATATCGTTTATTTACTTAGTATGTTTCAATGATTGGCTACTGTCCTCAATTTGATGCAATCAATGATCAACTAACTGGAAAGGAATCATTACAATTAATGGCTATATTAAGGGGAATATCACCATTAAAAATAAATAAACATGTTGATAAATGGATAAAACTTTTGGGTATGTAAACATAAATACTTTATCCATTCCTAATATTCATTTTTTTTTTATAGAAATTGTATGCTGGGTTGCATAAAAATCATTTATTAAATATTCCCACTGTGTTTGTATTTATTAATAAATTTTGACCTAATTAATATTTTTAAATCTAAGTTTGCATTATATTTATAAATAAACAAGTCACATTTTTTATCATAACTTTTTTGAATAAGTACTTAAATTTTGTGTTTTTATATTAATTAAAATTTCTAGATAAACATTTTAAACCCTTAATTTTTTCAAAAAATGTTAACATTTAATTGATAATTAATTATTATTTCAGTCCAGACTTATAGTTAAATGAAAAAGTTTATAATTTATACAATTTTAGATTCTGAGCGGAGCGAAAAATGTATTGGTTTACAATGATGTGTGTCTTTTTGTTTTCTTTTTTGTGTTTTAGATTCTGAGCAAAGTGAAGAATGTATTAGTTTTACAATGATGTGTGTTTCTTTTTTTTTTTTACATCTGAAGACACTTTTACTAACCGAAATAATGCTCTGATTTTTACGAATATTGCATGTTTCCGGTTGAAAATTGTATGTAGTTTATACTTTATTTAGGTTATTTTTCAAATTTCTCAAAATTGACCACGTGTGACAGAAAAACGACATTTTTCCTTTGACGAATTTGACTCGTCATGATTATAATAGTAACCATAGTAATAATATAATTATTATTGAAACTAATATCAACCAAAATAATATTATTGAAACTAAAAGCAATCTACAAACAAAAATTTCCATCGTAAATCTCATAATACTTGTTTGAGCACCTCACGGGGTTGGGCCCATCACTTTTTAACTTAACCTATCTCCTGACCATAGGCCTAATATATCTCTGTACCAAATTTTGTTGCAATTGGTCCAGCCGTTTATGAATGAATAAAAGGCAAACAGAAATTTGTTTAAATGTCAAAATTTTAATCAATACCTACATTATCTGACTGAACTTCGCTCAAAATTGTTTTTTCGAATGCAATGATTTATCATTACTCAAATTCTAATTAAAATTAAAAACTATGATTTGCCTACTGATATCCATGTGGATTTCCTTTTTTTTTTTTATAGCTATTTAAAGTATAAAAAAGAAAGGGTAGAGATACAAATGTGTAGAAAATAGTGTTGAATTTAGATTACAATTTGAATGCAATGATAAATCATATTCAAAATAAAATTCTGAGCGAAGTACTGTCAGATTTGAATCTTTAGGTTACTCATTTAGGGGTTTTATGATAAATTATTTATATTGAACGTATAGAGACTGATAATTACAATTTTAATCTGTACATATATTATCTGATGAACTTTGCTCAAAATTCAAAATTCCTCTACATCTGTATCCCTTCATTTGCTTTTTTTGAGTTAATTATACTTTAAAAAAATAAATAAATGTCAAGGATGATAGATTGAACTACTATACTATTATAAACAATTATAATTAAGAAAAAATTATGTTTTAGGCTTAGACGAATATAAGGATAGACTTTGTGGAAAATACAGTGGAGGTAACAAGAGAAAATTAAATACTGCAATGGCATTAATTGGAGATCCACCAGTTGTGTTTTTAGATGAACCCACTAGTGGAGTGGATCCTGTCTCTAGACGTAATTTATGGCAATTATTGGCTGCTAGTCAAAGAGGGGGGCAGGCTGTAATACTTACATCCCATAGGTAAGTTCAAATTAATTAGTAAAAACTCATACTTTATAATTATTTGTTTTACTATTTTAGTATGGACGAATGTGAAGCACTTTGTAATCGTTTAACAATAATGGTTGATGGTGTGATGAAATGTATTGGTAATATACAGTATTTGAAGAACCGATATGGACAAGGTTTTACAGTAATAATAAAACTGCGTTTTAATGAAGATAACAATGTAGCTGAATTGAAAGCTGATATTGAACGTCAGTTTTCTCCAGATATAAATTTAAAAGACGAACATAAGGTAAAATAGATCATTTATTAAACATATAATTATGCCCTAAAACAATATGCAATTTTAAGAATAAAAATAAATACTTAATGTTACACATACTACATTTTATAATGATTTATAAATTGCATTTACACCTGAAGAAAAGTATTGTTAAATACTTTTTTTATTTTTAATATAATAAAATAATTGATAGGGCCAGATGAGAAATGAACAAATGAATACTTTTTAAATATAATTTTTTACATAAATATTAAAAATTTTATTTTATTTTTTTATTACTTGTGCTTAGTCATAATACAGGTTTTTAGTGTTTTAATAGTATTAAGAATAACTGATTTATTATCAGTATATCTGAAAAAATTTCTAATTTGTTAAAAATTGTTTTTTAAGTGGGATGATTTATTCTTGCATTTAAATCAGTATGTTAATGCAATATGCCAATATTATATTTTCCGCAGCTGTATCCCACATTTTTAATATTTATTAAGATATGTTGTTTTGTAATATTATTAAAACTTACAGTAATCTTTAAAATATTTTTATGCTATAAAAGAACAAATTATTTAATTTGTTGGTTATGATCAGTAAAAGGAAAATTTGATAAAAATCCTACTAAAAATAACATCTTGTACATTTAATTAATTGTATAATATAAAAATATGATTGAGACGCTATATTAATGTAGATGGAGAATTAGATAAAAACTAGTATAGTGTATAGTGGTATTTGTGGTATTGAGTAGCACAAAATAAAATACTTTTAAAGTATTGAAATTTGATAAATATTATTTTCTGAAATTAACTATAATCATTTTTACTGTAAATAATTGGGTGTTATAATTTATAATTATTTACTGCTATTTATACATATTTTTTTTATTCCAGGGACTGTTGCATTATCATATTACTAACCCTCAGATACTCTTGTCCGAGATATTTGGTCAAATGAAAGCTATTAGAGAAAATCATAATATTGTTGAAGACTTTACTGTTAGTGACACAACACTGGAACAAGTTTTTATAGCATTTGCTAAAAGACAAGCATTTTTAAATAAAGTTACATAATTTTGTTTCCATCGCTTTTCATAATATATAATAATTTTAAATTTATGTATTTCATTTGTGTGATAATCTAAAAGGGCATTTAATTTGATTTTAATATGATATATATACTGATCAAAATATTGTATTAAAAGTAATGAAATTAAATGTAATTTATACAATTGTTTGATATGAAATTTTCATCACATTGTATATCTTATTGTATTATATGCATAGTTCCTTAACTTTACAATGAAAAACAAATTATTAAATTAAAATTTTTATGTAATTTACTATAAAATTATTTATATCAAAACTTTGTTAATGCATGTTAATTGTTACCAAAGTTAAGTAAATATCTAAAATGTCTTTTGATTAACTATTTTTTTAATTATATATTTATTAAATACTTTTCTAATTATTATAAATTAGTCACGAAACTATTTTGACTATTGTAGTGTTCTTTATTGCTTATTAATTATATATTATATTTTATATATATATATAAATATTATAATTTTTTTGTAAAAATAATCTTTTAAAATATACTGCACAAATTAGTTGAAAAGTCAGGTTATAATTTGAGACTCAAATATATTTAAAAAAATGTTTATCTAATTTTTAATATACTTATGCTACTTAAATTATAAAATATTGTTATTTATTTAAATTATTATTTATTATTAATGTAGATGTAGATTGGTGGTATTTTTTCTTTAATATCTTATAAGTTTATAAACTATTAACTTATGGTCGGGAAATCATTAAAACTATATTATACAACTAGTCATCATATTTATGGTTATAATTATAATTCCTTTTCATTATTTAATATTTATTAAAATTTGTTATATTTAATATTTAGTTAATTTGTTACGTAGTTTATTTGTATTTACAGTAGTAATTTACAAATCGGCCTAATGCCTAAATAAATTGGCAATAACTAATAATACTTTAATCTAATCCGTTTTTCAAAAAATTATAATTCTTAATTAAATTAAGATAAAATAAAATACTATATAATATGAATAATATAAATAATTATAAAAATATAAATTTGCTTAATATTTTAGATTCTGAGCGAAGCGAAGAATGTATTGGTTTTACAATGTGTGATTTTTTTTTTGTTTTTTTTTTTTTTTTTTTTTTATTCGGAAGACATTTTTACTACCCGAAATAATGCTCCGATTATCACGAATAGCATATGTTTCCAGTAGGAAAGTGGATGTAGTTGGTACTCTATTTAGGTCATTTTTCGAATTTCACAAAATTGACCCCAAGGGGTAAAAAAAACGACGAAAAAACGGCATTTTTCACGAAAACTGAAATTTCGACGAATTTGATTTTAATATTTCACGATAACTCAAGCAATTTTTAAGTTGGAGACCTGAAATTTTTTTGGGGTGTTCACATAGCTACTATATATATGTGGTAAAATTTTGGAACCGTTTAATTAATTCTATAAAATATAGGACTTAGAATATTTCGTAAAATTCTCATTTTTACGTATATATATGATAAAATTGGCAATTTTAGATTCTGAGCGAAGTGAAGAATGTATTGGTTTTACAATGATGTGTGATTTGTATTTTTTTTTTTTTTATTCTGAAGACATTTTTAGTACCCGAAATAATGCTCTGAATATCACGAATAGGGTATGTTTCCGGTAGCAAAGTGGATCTATTATTAATATTATTTAGGTATTGTATTTTGAACCATTTACCTGTTATTTAATTATTAAACACATAAAACAATTTATACAGTATACTATACACTATTTACTTAGAAAAATATAAAATGTAAAATCAACCTGTCGCAATCAAAATATTTTAATTCAATATTATTTCATCGAAAACCAGACACAAAATATTGTAATATGAAAATTAATAAACAATGAAAATACAAAATAAGCTATTTTTCTGAAATTTTGTAGACAATTTTCTTATCTAATAGTATAATACATAAATATAGAAAAATGCAATTAAAATATATAATAAATTAAAAATTATATTAATTTTCTATATTAAAAATATGTTATAATTGAACATTTTTTTTAAAAAAGTTAGATCAATAAATTTTTTTCCATTCGCTTTACATAAAAATATGTTCACCCAATTATAAGTAGGTATATAATATGTTCATATTATGAGTAAAATAAGACTATAATACCCTAAAAAAGATTTATTCAAGTTAAGAAAAAAAATATTGTAGTAATTTCACTTATCTTCCCATCTTAAATTCTTAACTGTAACAACAAAAGTTTTATACCAGTGACTATTTTTAATATATTTTAAATTATATATTCATATCACTTGTCAATAACAAACTGATGTAAATACGTAGTGCTCTTGTCCCGGACTAAGATAGTTATTAGTTTATTACTGTCATTGTTAACATTATTTTAAGCTTTTTAGCAATAGTATAACAACTATACGAGTATACGCAAAAATTAACTGTCGAGTGATTAAGCTTATCAAATTATCAATCTTATATAGTTTTATGTATTTAGTAAGTTCAAATAGTTCCATAAAATACCTTAACATCTTAATTATGAATACACAAAATATATTACAATTAGATTTAAATGATATAAAAACTAAATTAACGATATTTAAGAAATTATTTAATTATTTTTTAAGTTCTACCTTTTATTTTTCATATACCTAAAGAATTTTGTTTTTGTTTTTTTTAATTTTTCAGTTATTATTAGAAATATACATAATAAAAAATACATTTATTATTTTAATATATTTGTCTGAAAAGTAAATAATTTAATAACGTATATTAGGCATAACACATTTAAATTAAATAAACAAGTAGTTATATATTATTTTAATATTATGAATCAAACGATTTAGATCTTAAATTTAACTGTACTAACTTGGTGTTCCAAAATTTAATAGGCATACCATTTTATCAAGACCAAAGTATTTGTATGCACTATAGTTTAATTAATAGTAAAACCAATATGTTACATAATGTAAAAGAAATTTATGACAAAAAAACTGGCAATTATTTAGAAAAATTTAATATTACTTAGTTTAGATATTTCATTAATTTGTACACAAAATAATTGATAAAAATTAACTTAAACATTCATGAAACAGCTTTCAGTTCTTCAGGCATTTCATTTTTAGGGTGTTTATTTTCAAAGTGTTGTTTATATGTTCTACGATCTGGCATCTGTGCCTAAAAACAAAAATATGTAATTACTCATTGTTTTTATAATACAAAATATAGAATTTTCCATTAAAATTTATAGAAATACTTTAGGTAATTATTTTATAAACTATTTAATTCTTAAAATAATTAATACCAAAAATGATTTACCTATCAAATATTTCAAAATATCAATAATTTTAATACTATTAAAAAACATTACGTCTATTACAAATATAATTTTTTTTCAAAGCTAATTTTATATAATCATTC
This sequence comes from Tetraneura akinire, assembly GCA_021307375.1. NCBI lineage: Eukaryota > Metazoa > Arthropoda > Insecta > Hemiptera > Aphididae > Tetraneura > Tetraneura akinire. The sequence goes on from JAIUCT010000027.1 coordinate 1,366,410, forward strand.
TACTAAAGTTTTTTTTTTTTTTGAATATAGGGTAATTATTAAAAACTATAATTAAATAATATAAAAATAATATAATAAAATACATGTATATGTTAATTTATATTATAGTTGTACCATTTAATTGAAAAATATTAATCACTGGTGAATATTTAACCCAATGTCTAATTATTAAAAAAACAGTACTAGTTTAAACTTAGATCATATTATATTAAGGATAGATCCATATAAACCCATGGAAAATAGTTGTCGCCAAATTTACCTGCGTTTTTGGCCATAAAATAAATGTTTAATGTGTTTAACACCACTTTAAAATTAATAATCTCCAATACCTATATTTTTATATTATAAATTAAAATCAATAGGTAATATTCATTAAATGCATTAATTGTTTAAATTTAAAACCAAATGTACATAGATATCAATCAAAATAAATAAAAAATATTATTTTAAATACAAATGCTTACTTTGCAAACATTGCAACCGTGTGTCAATGCTTTCTGTGCTGCTTTTTTCTGTTCGTTAGCACTGTGTCCCTGTTGCTTCTTCATCTTAGCTTGTTTCTCAGCCGCTTTAGCTTGCGATTGTGCTTTCTGTAGACCTCGAGCCATGATATCTAAAGACAAAAAGAAACACAAATTTATGGTAACAATTTATTGTTTGTACCTATTATAAAAATTAACTAATTTTACATTAAAAAAGATCATCAAGTACTTACCGAATGTGACTTCTGGAAACTTTTCTTGAAATAAAAAATTGTTGAAGTTTCTTACTGTTATTGCAGGCTATCCAAGAGCCAACTGATCAGAATGTTATTAAGATGTAACGATTCGGCAATTTCTCATGTAAAACTGTCCAAGAGAAATTAACATAACCATACGTTGAGCATACGATCGTGTGAGCAACAAGGTAAACATTGACCATGTAATGAAAATAAATTGATGAAATAATAATAAATAAAAATGTGAAGAGAATAAATGATCTAGATTCTAGATCTCCCGTTATTCGTCATGAACGCTTATCACAAACCTCCCCATAGAGGCGTAGAACACAATCACTACTACCACCGCTCTCAAAGAACACTACTTTAAATTTAAACTTATTATTTCACGGTTTTATTGGCACGCGAATGGCAAAATGGCATTCACAAATTTATATACTTTAATTTACTAATATACTATCAACATCGAGCATTCAGTTCCAGTTCCAGCTTCCAGCTTCCTAGCCATTCATAAATCATATATCACAATAACATTGTGTTTTCGTGTTCTGTAATCCGCAATTTTATATCCTGCACGAGCGTCACCACAGAGTAAGGAAACGAACCATGATTTGTCATTCAACTATCAAAACACGGATAGATAGCGCATGATTATGTTTTCAAAACAAATTTAAAGGATTGATAATTATACTTAATTATATATATAATATAAATTATTAATTATTATGTATATTTTAATTCGTGGATTAAACTAAAAAATATAGATTAAAACTAAATATGTATTCTATTATTTAAACGTTAAAGTTAAACCATAAAGTCAGAATTAAAATAGATAAATCATAAATGTAATATGTAAATATATTAGAAATTAGAGAATAAATAAAATTTAAATATGATCTCAAAGAATTATTTTTATGGAATAATAAATTAATAATAAAATATAATTAACTATTGTTTAATAAGACGATAAATTGGATTCGATGATTTGTGGTCATTTGTAAAAAGTAAAAATTAATAATTAATTATAAAATTCGAATTTAACAAATACCACGAATTAACATCAAAATTTAGGTAGGTATCTATTTAGTTCATAGAGTACCTAATATATTACTCATCAATATCAATAATTATAAATGATGAGGAAGAAAAGAACTTGTTTGTTTTACGTGGATGGACACGATGTCACGATCTCGCGTTTAAATTAAAAAAAAAAAAAAAAAAAAAAAACAAGTAAATTAAATCCTTATATTTTTTTGTTATGACTTATGAACATAGACGTTTTTAGCTACCTTGCTACCTAGTTCATAAACAAGTTAATCAATTTTCATATTTAAATCTTTTAAAATCTGATAATCGAACAGAATAATAAATGTTTATTGTTAGTCCATTCATAGTTCATTTTTATCGAATAAATTTAATGTTTTTGTAAGGTAAGTCGTATGTAAAATTGTAAACACTATTCACGAAGTTAGAATGATATTGATACGCACAACAAATTAATGTGTACTTATAACTTATAAGTTATAACTTATTATTACTTAATTTATATTAATTCTTTAGAATAAAAGGGGCGAGTGGGTGTAATCATTATATACGTATATAAATATAATTATTATTTACGAAATTAATAAAGATTTATAATGAGTAATAATAAAAAAAAAAAAATAATAATATTTTGCACATCATTATGGCCTTATGGGGACTGGTAAGGAACTGGAGGGATAATTGTATGCAGTATATTTTTATTTTGCGTGAAAATCGTAGCATTATTTCGAGTCGAGAAAGTGTTTACGGACATAAATAAATAAATCTCAAAAAATTTCAGTTTTCGAGAAAAATGCTGTATTTTCGATATTTTTTGGTAGTTTTTCCTATCGTATTGGCTCAATTTTTTAGAAATTTTAAGGATGGCTTAAATAAAGATATAAAAAAGACACACAACATTGTAAAAATAATACATTCTTTGCTTTGCTCAAAATCTAAAATGACAATTAAAAACAAATTGACAAAAAAAAAAAATAATAATATAAAAAAGTGTAAAAATTATGTCATCTAGCGGGTATTGAACCACGCACTACACAGCTTTAATTTACCTGTAGAATAAAGTTGATTAATTTCTTTTTAAACTAAAAAACTATTCGTTTTAGTAAACGTTTATTGACGATAATCTATTAACCTTTAACCTATAAAAAAAAATATGATGCTTTAATCTAATTCTCTAGTGACACTAATCTCCTTTTACTGCAATTGGCTTCAAAGAATATTTCGTGTCGGTGAGTTAATTAATAAGAAACATATTTTTTACCAACTATAGTTATAGTTACAATTTTATTATTTATAGATATTTATAGAGTTATAATTTTTTTCTTCATTAAATAATATTTAAGTTACATAATACAAAATAACCGGGGGGGTCATAATCGCCTGTTACATTAGGTTATTATTATGTCAGGCAATTTTTACCTCCCGTGTAAAAATAACCGGGGGTAATAATCGCCTGTTACATTTCGGGTAGTAAAAGTGTCTTCATACTTAAAAAAAAACAAAAAAAAAAAAAGACACACATCATTGGTAAAACCAATACATTCTTCGCTACGCTCAGAATCTAAAATACTATGCACATTGCATATTGCACGACCAAAACGGCAAAACTATTATAATTTTATAAGTTTAAATTTATATTATTACGTAAAAAGTATTTAAATGCAAATTTATATATGAGTACTTTAAATTAATATGGGTAGATTTTAAAAAAAATTTTGAATATAATAAAAATTATTAAAATTTGAATATTTCGTAAAATTCTCGTTTTTATGTATATGTTTGATAAAATTGGCAATTTTGGGCATTTAGGTCTCAAAAATTTACTAAAGTATTCTTACATATTACAATTACTTAACATCACATCAAAATATTAGAAAAATCCCTCGACTCAAATTTTTTTTAGAGGTGTTTAAAATTGAAATTTCAGTAAAATTAATATTTAAAGTTAGTTATTTTTATTGAAGCCATTTTTTCAACCAGAAATAATGCTGCGATATTTACGAATAGTATAGGTTTTCAGTATAAAATTGGATGTAGTTGGTACTTTATTTAGGTCAATTTTCGAATTTCTCAAAATTGACCCTAAGCGATAGAAAAAACGACGAAAAAACGGCAATTTTACGAAAACTGAACTTATTATCATAACATGTGTCTTATCTCTGATGTACAATGCACGTTTTGGCGGAATTTGTATTTAAATAATTATTACATATTTATATTCTAACCACGAATTAATATATCTTAAAGGTCTCCACACACTGCAGCGCGGCGGTGGCGGTGGCGGTGGCGGTAAAATGATATACACGTATTTGATACTAGACCTACACACCGGCGCGGTGAAATCGGCGGTGAATATCGCGGTACATTACCGCGGCGGAAAATTGTGTCCGGACCAATTTCACCGCCGCGGTGACAGCTATATTTTTATTATTATATTATATTAATATAATATCTATATGTATTTTTCCGTATATTATATTATAATTCTGCCAAAGTTTCATATAAGGTAATATACAGGGCTGGATTTGGGGGTGTGGTGGTACGCGGGGAGGGGGGGTACCTCTTAGATTTTTTTTTAGCGTACCCCTACTATTTATTATATACATACAATGTATTTTGTATTTTTATTTAATATACAATGTATTTTGTAATAATAAACATTTAATTACAATTTGTGACTAAAAACCAATGATTTTAAATTTATAATACAATATTATATATTATATATTGTACATATGTCACCGCCACCGCCATCGCTGCGATGTGCGCGATCGTTACCGCCACCGCTACCGCCACCGCTACCGCTACCACCACCGCCACCGCCACCGCGGCAGTGTGTGGAGACCTTAATTCGTGATTCTAACGTCATCAAGTACTCTTGATATTTTTGATAAAATAATTGTTCTTATATAAAATGTAAATTTATATAATTTTGAGTAAATATGTGTTAAAGATGATAATATAATTATATTGACATAAGATTGAAACTTGTATAATTATTATGGTTTTCATAAATAATTCGTATGTTACCAGTGTATTAGTTAGTACCAAAAAGTGCGCAAGTTCTCCACTACGGCGCGCTGTTTTTCATAGTCTGCACGGTTAATAATATTTTTTATACAACTACAACTACTGTTTCCTACTCATTTACTTTCCTAACGATGAATTCAATTTGATATTGGTCACACTGGGAAAAAAGACGCTTTGCGTTTTACAGTTCCACGAGAATTTTCTAGTACGAATGAATGACTCACTGCCGCTGTGGGCTCTTTTTGTTTAATGTAATTATTAATTTGTCGAATATCCGCCATTTTCTTTGCTGTTTCGTCTTGTGCTCTGTAGTTTCTGGTTTCTGTACTAAATCAATTGACGCCCGACTACTGTCCGGCATGCATACATATATATCGTATATGTATTTTTAATAGGTTTTAATGTTTTATGTTATTAACGATTTCCATACCTATTTTATCGCGTTGAGTGCATTTTCCGGTGTTTTTCGTGTAAATGATTTTTTTAACTTCCTGTACGGATAATTGATAACTATTAATTAACAACGATGAGCTACAGTAGACCGCCGCCGAGAATCGAGGGCATGGTGTCGCTAAAGGTGGATAATCTCACCTATAGAACGACTCCGGAAGATCTAAGAAGAGTATTTGAAAGATGTGGCGAAGTCGGTGATATCTACATTCCCCGTGATCGATTTACACGGGAGAGTAGAGGTTTTGCTTTTGTCAGGTAAGCCTATAATTCAATGTGTAATTAAAACGTTAGGTCATTATGTTTTATTAATTGAGAAAGTAAACAAATTAATTTATCTGTAAGTGCATACTACATATTAAATTATATTATTAATTAAACGTGCAAAAATGATTATAAATATTAACATTGAGCTCGATACAAACTATTATTGTCTGTAAGGTAGAGCTTCCTCATTTGTTGAGTTGAGGTTCCTTTTAATGGCAATCGCAATGATCCGAATCTTTGATCTTATCTGATTTGCAATGTTTAATTTATTAAAATTCATTCTGGGATGTAAAATTAATGTAGTAAATTATTTCTAGATTTTATGACAAACGTGATGCTGAAGATGCATTAGATGCTATGGATGGTCGTATGTTAGATGGCAGGGAATTAAGAGTTCAAATGGCTCGTTATGGACGCCCTACTTCACCATATAGAAGACGCCGTAGAAGGTATGATTTAAAATATAATCATTCTGTAATTAATTTTTACAGCTTTAATGTTCAGCTTCTTCAAAAATGGGTATGTAGAAAACTGTAATAACTGTGCATAAAATTGAGTACTTAACTTCACACTGTCTTTACTTGGTTTAAAAAATGTATAATATGCAAAATATTAATGTAACCTAGGTATTTGATTAATTTAAAATTGTAGTTGGTTTTTTATTTAATTTTTCTTATATTGTAATGTTAATATTAGTAATACAATTTATGCATATACATTTTTATACCAAGTAGTGTCACAAAAAGGTAAAATTATTAGACATATTTTGTTTGAAGAAAATATTTTATATTGCTGTTACCATTTATTTTATTTTTATAGTTCTTATTTTTGTTTATTATTAATTATATTTTATTCATGTCATACTTCATTAGTGTTCTTTATTTTGAACACAATACCATTATAATAATTTTATCTAAATAACTTCACTAATTTATTTAATTTTGTAAAAATAAAAAAATAATAAAGAACGAGTATTAAAAAAACCCATTGACAGCAGCAACACTATTTTCAGGTGTGGGTAATTGGGGAGTGGCGGCTGAGTGCTGTGGCTGAGGCTGAGCTAAGGTGTAATAATCGTGCTGACCGCAGCAGAAGGCCAGGGCGTTGTTCCTGCCAATAGCAGATGCATGCTGAGTGCTGAATAGCTGCTGATCAGCCGAGTGCCAGTTGCAGATTTCAGTTTGCTGACTTAAAAAAAAAAATAAACTAAACAAAGCAATCCTGAGTCATCCTGGCAACTCTGTTTAGGGTTAGGAAATCGAAATATTTTTACAAGCCCTCGACTTTCTTTTTTCGCGCTCGAAGAATTATAATCCCTTATAATTTTAAATAAAAAATTAACCATTAATAGTATGGAATTAGTTTTATTAAGTTTTAGACATCATAATCGTTGTTCTTTATATTTAGTTATTGATATTTTATACTCAAAATTATATTATATGCTATTGATTTAGGTCTCGTTCTCCTAGACGTCGTTCATACTCCAGATCCAGATCCCGTGGACGTCGATCACGTTCTTATTCTAGATCTCGTTCACGATCTCGTTCTGGTAGTAAAAGTTCAAGAGGACATTCAAAATCAGCCAGTCGTTCAAGATCATAAGGTAATAGTTCAATACCTGTTATATCTGGAAATTGTGTAATAAAGTGCTAAATGTAATATTGTTAATTTTTTTCAATCTTAAAAAAATATATTTTATGTAATTTACATACTTAATTTAAATTTTTGATTTATGTTTTATTTATAATTTTAGTTGTACAATAATAAAATAATATATAGTTGGTATATTTTAATGTACATGATTATACTCTATCCAGTGAGAGAATGTGCTAGATCTTTAAATATAGAACAGTGGTTCTTAACCTTTTTAGAATCACGGAACACTTGTAATTATATAAGATTTTTGCAGAATGTGTGTGAAATAAAACCATACTTTACATTTTTTTCCTTTAATAAAATTACATACATAATGTACATATGAATATAGTTGAAAATATTTGAATTATTTGAAATATTATTTAAATAAACATTTTTATTTGTCAATTTTGAAATTTTGGCGGAACATTTTGTTTAAGCTCATGGAGCACTAGTGTTCCAGGAAAACTGGTTAAAAACTACTGATATAGAGTGACGATAGAACAGTTGCTGAAGTCTAATATTTCCCTTTCAATATAACCTCCAAGGTTCTGAGTATAGAGCTGATCAATTAAATTGTTACGCTCTGTTGATTATTGGATCAGTCTTGATGGTAGTGCTGTTACTAGGTGCGTGCAGGGATGTGCAAAAACTGACCAATTTTATTCTGTCCATATCGCGTTCTCACACTGGACATTGTAGAGTATTAGGTTTATGTATATTAATTTATTAATAAACAATACTAACTACTAAAGTTGTTTTGTTGTATGTTTCATTTAATAATGATTGTTTTTATTATTAATAATTTGAATTTGTTTTATATATTTAGGTGTGGATTATTCAACAATCATATGAAAAACCTATTTTTAATTAAATAACCTGAAACAACCAAATAATTTTTTTATACCATCATTTAATCATATTATAATATTTTATGCCATTTATAAATATTAATAATTTAAATTCAATTAATATATATATATAAACCAGTTTGTAGTATAGATTATAGTGTTATATATATATTTTTTTTCTAAAGTGTACTATAGATGACAAATTAAGATACATACACACAAATAAGATTTTCATTATTAGAAATTATGATTTGTAGTTGATGTTTTAAATAAATAATTTGTTTTTATAATCACTAATTATGACTTAATTTAATACAATGTAATGTAATCATTTAATTTTGGTATTTGAAATATTATTTTATAATTAAAATATATAATAGAATTCAATATGAATTTAATATTTTTATTTTCCTAATATTTTTCCATAATTATTCTAATAAAATATATGGTAATATGGATTAAGATAAATAATATTCTAAAATAAAATAAAATATCTATTCTATAAAATTGATTGTAGAAACTATTAAATATTTATTAGTAATTATATATTCAATTTATGGTTAGGTTATTACTTTTATTGTTTAACATAAAACAATTTGAGATGTTATACTTTCTTTGTAATAATAGTTGTTAAATTAAATACTTTTAACACTTTCCCATGCCAGGTAATGTGCCAATAATTAAGTATCATCTTGTACATTGTTTTAGATTCTTTTATAAATGTATGATAACACAATGTTATCAGTTCAATAAATTTATAGAGTTCTATTTATTATTTATTGAACCAAATCGGCCCTTCAATTTATCGAACCAATAAAAGATAAAAGTCGTTTATGCAACAGACAATATTTTTATGCATCCGATTTTTGTATTATCGAACTGATAACTACTTATCGATCGTTATGCAACCCGGCAATAATATATATATCTCTGGGAACGTCTAAATCACAGATATATAAAAATACTAGATAGCCAAATTCCTATGCTTATAACATGATATAGGGAAGATCACTACAACGTGGATTATAATGTACAAATAGTGTCTCCAATAATATGGTCGATTTTCCTTATCTAAGACGTATATGTTAACACAAGGTGGATATATATCCACCTTGTGTTTACAAATTGGACTGGACGATAAGATAATACTCTTATTCTACCATTGAATTATAATGATATATAGTTCAATGTATTCTACCGCTAAATTTAATCTAAATTTTTGTTCGATTAAAATATTTAAATATAGTACAACTGTCAACTGGAACTGTATAGTATAAGGTTATACTTATTCGAGTTATTTATTTATTGATCATACATATAATGTTATACTGTTTAATCGTTAATCTAATCTGTTGATTATACTCCTGAATCCTGTTGTATTTTTGATTTTTATAGTTAATTTTCATTTTTGTACAACTTTATCTAAATAGTATATAGTATATACAATCAGGGGCGGATTGGCCTATCGGGAAATCAGGAATCTTCCCGATGGGCCGGTCCTCGTAAGGGCCACTTTACTTACTATATAATTATATATAAATTATATTTTTGTATAATAAGAAAAAATAATTATAAAGGTATTATTTTGGTACATAATGGTACATTCGCACTATTAGTGGCCGAACGAGTTTGTACGATAAACAGCAAATACTGCCGGCAGTGAACGTGTTAATAAGTTACCGTTACCGAATCAGTTACAGAAGTGTATTTAGTGTGAAAATTAAATAAATTTAAAATTTGGCATTTTGCTGTGTTCAATATAAATAAAATTATGTGTGACTAATGGAAAACGAAAGAAGGGTGTTTCCGAAAAGTTAAGAGAAAAAAAGAACACTTTTAATGGATAATGCAAAAATATGTGGTGATATTCATATTATGTTTTCTAAATCGAATGTATGCATTTACCTATAATTTTATATATTTACATTCTATACATTTTCAACTTAAGTTTCCTATGTTAAATATATATATATATATATATACTATATATATATAGTTCGACGGTGTTTTGTAAAAAGGGCGTAACCCATAGAAATCGAAAATCGACTTTTTGGTATCAAATTTTTCAGACTAATCAAGAGCATAATCTGTTAGAAGGGTATTTATAAACATGAACTAAGTATTTTACTATAACGAAAAAAGTAAATACAGACGACCATTTTTTTAAATAAAATTTTAATTTAAAACGTAGAAAGGGCGTATACCACACTTTTAACACTATATATTTTGTACCAAATGGAAATTTGACATATTTTACACTATAAATGTGATAATTTTATTAATATTAATATATTATTAAATGGTTAGGTTAATATGATCGTCAGTTCATTACATACAAAATATAACAAAGCGTTTGATTAGTTATATAACAATTTTCTCGGTAAAATAATAATTATGATATTGGTATTGGTATCTCGTATGTACCATGTTAATACACAATTTACATTGTAATTTTATGAAAATTAAAACGTAAGAAGGTGCAACCCAAAAATTATCACTAAAATCAAAAAGGCACATGAAAATTGAAAACGTAACCTAATAAAAAAAAAAAAAAAAAATTGATGATTGTGGAGAAAACTGTCAATTGTTATTATTATATTATTAAGTAAAAACAATGCAATATGTTATGAACAGCTGGAGAAATAATAGAATTAATTTAATATTTCTATAAAAAGATTAGAACATTAAATGAAAGTACGAGTATAAATTGAACGTCTATTGTTACAAAAAAAGGATGTTTTCTATAAATATTTAAAAGTTTATTGAGAACAAACTTTAAGATAATGTTAGAACAGGTTAAACTTATCTGACTAACCCACAACTGGTATAAGTAGCTTACACATAAACATAAGTATTATATATTTTAATACTTTAAGAGTGAAACTAAATACATTTTGAAATTAAGTAAAATTAAGCGCTTTTTTGGGGTTGGAGGGGGGAGTTACATATCCGATAAATGGTTTGATTCATATTTCCCGAGCCGAAAAAATTCGCCAACCCGCCCCTGTATACAGTTTACAAATTAAACTGAACATTTATGGTTTATTATTGCTGTACTTGAGGTTGTAAAAATAAAAGAATTGCACATAGTAATATTCATTTCTTTTGGTTTGTACAATTATAACCATTATTAGTATTAACCAATATTAATTTATATCAAATATATTTCTGCTTCCCTTTACAAAATAAAGAGCGTACTAAACTACTAAGCAATGGATAGATGCTATTAAAAGTTAAGGATTTGTTCCAACTAAATATAGTAGGCTGTGCAGTGTAATTATATGGGGACACATAACAGGCCCTATTTTTTTTATAAAGATTCGTACTACACATTTTTTAATGTACAAATGTACAATGATATAATACAGACTATAGAGTGGTGGGGGAAAGGCCCACACCCACTCTACCAAACTATAATAATTATTATAGTATATTATTAAATAAAATGTCAACTTTTAAATTCTGAGGGAAGCGATTTTACAATGATGGGTGTATTTTTTTTTTTTTTTTTTTTTTTTTTGTTATGAAGACGCATACTACCCGAAATAATGTTCAGATTTTCACGAACAGCATATGTTTCCGATTGGTAAATGGATGTAGTTGGTACTTTATAAAGGTCATTTTTCGAATTTCTCAAAATTGACCCTAAACGATAGAAAAAACGGCATTTTTCAAGAAAAATGAAATTTCGAAGTAAGAGACTTAAAAATTTTATTGAGTAATCACATTGGTATTATATATGTATGGTAAAATTTTGGAACCATCGCGTTAATTTTTCTACAAAATATAAAACTTTGAATATTTTGTAAAATTCTCGTTTTTATGTATATAATGTTTGGTAAAATTGGCAATTTTTGGCATTAAGGTCTAAAAATTTCACTGAAGTATATTTACATATTACTTAATATCATATAAAATTATTAGAAAAATCCCTAGTCTCAATTTTTTTTTTTATAGTTGTTTAAAGTTGATATTTTTAGTTTAAACGAAAATCCATACGAATATTCTTCTTATTATTTCTGAATACTTTTACAATAAAAATTAAGAGAAAAGCCAAAAAAATTGGAGAAATTTTTGAACATTTTATTGAAACATACTGACATATATTTTAACGAATTTCCAAAATTTTAGGAAAATCTCAAGACTCGATTTTATTTTATAGACATTTAAATTTGAAATTTCATTAAAATTATTTATATTTAACGTAGATGTGATAAATGTAAAAAAATTAATCGGTACATAATATATTATCTTATGAACTTCGCTCAGAATCGTTTTTCGTACCTATGTAATGATTTATCATTGTATTTAAATTGTAATTACAATTCAACACTATCGTCTTTACACCTGTATCGCTTCCACACCAGTATCCCTTCCCTTATTATTTTTACTTTTTAGAAATCATAATTCTTTTTTGAATCAAAGTGTACATTAATTATTAGGCAACTACCAATCTGTTATTAGGTAATAAATAAAACATTGTAACCACTGGTCTACCACGAAAACATAATAACCACCGATGATATTAAATTCACGATAGTCGATTATCGTCAATGATAAGTGAGACTAATAAAAAAACTAAAAAATATTCGTTTTTAAAAATTTGAATAATGCATACTGTATAGGTACTACCTACTATCTAGCCAGTAGTCTTATTTATTAGTATTTAGTTAGTACCTACACGCTTTTCGAATCCATAGTGCACACTTTCAATTTCGGATTACACACACTGTGTCGGGGTTCACTACAAAATAGGCCCTGGGACAGGGGCGGACTGGGACTACATTTCAGCCCGGGAATCTTTATTTTAAACAGCCCTTCATAATTTTCCACCCCAAATATGTTAATAACCAAATTATAGCAATATTAAAATTTCACATAAGTAATAACTTAAAAGATAGTATATCAACATAATCTCGTATAATAGTTTATATACGTATATAAAATAATTATATGTAATAAAATAAATATAATATATATATCGACGGTGTTTTGTAGAAAGGGCTGTAACGTTACACGCCTCGTACCTTACAGTTACAGCACAGGGCGTCGTTCAGTGTTTCCTATCAAATCCTATCCAGTTAAGGAGCAGTTGGCTGGCTATTTCCTACTACACTAACCGGCCTTTTGAACCGGGTCGTTAGACGGATTTAAAACAAAGGTTTCTTATTTAATATTATACAGGTCCATGGGCGTATTTAGAGTTACAATACAGGGGGGGCTAAAGCCCGAAAAAATTTTTTTTTACTATAACTTTTAATGATAATAATATTGTATAATGTATAAAAAAATTTCAAATAATAAAATAATTATAGGTACCTAGGTACAATAAAAAAATTAATTATAAATATAATATGGTATAATTAATCCACAGTTTTCAAATCAAAAACTAAATTACATTGTAATTGAAAATATAAAACATTTATATAGAATCACATTTATTTTAACGAAGGAGGCTTAAACAACACACTGAGGGGCTAAGCCCCCCTAGCCCCCTTAAATACGCCCATGTACAGGTCCTAGAAACTTATGACCTGCGTTCAATATCTAACACGTAATTTAGCAACGAACATACGAGTAAACTTAATATATTACTATAACGAAAACAAATATAATAAATACAAATACACTATCATCTGAGTGACCCTGATCTAGGAGGGTAGTTTATTGTAGATCACAGGTGTAGCGGAGTGCGAGCTTCTAGTTGAGCTGAACAAATTAATATATAAATAAATAAATAATCACGAATTCATGACGGTATGTATTGACTATTAAGACTCGACTGGATGTTTCAACTAATCAAACTCGACTTTACGTTTCATCTAGCAAGACTCGACAAGGTGGTTCGGCTATTGAAACTCGACTAGTTTATTATATATTGCACTCAGCTCACCGGTGTCTGGCCTAACACGTAAATAATGCTAAGGCGACATAAAATGACGACTCGGGTATAAATGCAACCGTTACAGGGCGTAACCCACAAAAATCGAAAATCGACTTTTTGGTATCAAAATAATCAAAAAAATTAGGAGCATAATCTGTTAGAAGGGTATTTCTAAACATGAACTAAGTATTTTACTATAATGAAATAGTAAATACAGACGCCCTTTTTTTAAAATACAATTTTAATTTGAAACGTAGAAAGGGCGTATACCACACTTTTAACACTATACTTTTTGTGCCAAATGGAAATTTGACATATTTTACACTATAAACGTGATAATTTTATTAATATTATTAAATGTTTAGGTTAATATAATCTAATCGTCAGTTCATATTACATACAAAATATGATAACAAAACGTTTGATTAGTTATAAAATAATAATAATGATATTGGTATATCGTGTGTAACCATGATTATACACGATTTACATTATAATTTTAAGGAAATTAAAAACGTAAAAAGGGCGCAACCCACAAATTATCACTAAAATAAAAAAGGCACATGAAAATTAAAAACGTAAGATGGGCGTAACCCATATATACCTTTTTTTAAGTGACAATTACAATAATACTCTATGATATTATTAACTTTATCAATATACAAACTTTTAATAATATGTCTATTTTCCAAAAATTTAATTAAACATTTTTTTCCATTAAAACTGTATTTTCTGCACAGTTTTTAGTGTCTCCTGAAAAATATGTAAATTGTGAGTTACGCCCTTTCTACAAAACCTCATAGAAGTTTTAAAAAATGTTTTTTAAATGGTATAAATGTTTTAAAAGTATTGTTCTAAAATTTAAGAAAAATTAAACTTAATATAAGGCAAAGTGCTTCTTTAGTTATAAAAGAAACAATAATATTCTGGGAAAAAGCTCGTATACCGATTAAAGATAATCCGCGTTGCATTGACAAATTAGAAAGTTTATATAAAGAATGGAGAAACTTACAGAAACATTCTACAAGAAGAACTGAAAATCGAACAAAAAAAGAAGAAGCATTTATAAAGAAAAGTTAGAAGAATTGTTTGATATAGCACATGCAAATGCACTTGAAATGATAAATTTCGAAGAGGATAAACATTTTATAATTTTACAAAGAAAAAAAAGAAGACCGGGTTATTTGTCTGCAGGGATTGATTATGTAATGATTAGAAAAAGTAAAAAAATAGAAGAAAGAAAAGAAAAAGAAAATGTTAGAAAACAACGTCATTATTAAGAATGTAATGCCATGTTTAATATAGGTACAAGTATAGGTATTCAAAATATAAATATTCAATATATAAAATATTCAATTAAATTTTAAATAAATTATATTTAAATTTAATTAGGTAGGTAATTAATTTAATTATTTTTTTTTAATTAGGTAATTAAATTGATTTTTTAATTAAATATTATTTTAATTAATTAATTAAATTAAATTAAATATTAAATTTTCAATAATTATGAATTATAAATTTAATATATTAATATTACATTGCATATTAAATATTTTATATTAGATATTTCATGGGCTGATAGCCCCAACAGGAAAGCGGGATTTTCCCACTGGGCCCTTGTCTGTATTTTGGGCAGTGGGCCCTTTGTCTCATGTTTATTACGATTTATACAATTTTTATCGAAGAACATAACGTTCACATTACCTATAAATGATTATAAATTATAATATAGGTAATATAAACGGCTGTTGTCGACGTATTGTTGTATTGTAGTACAGTCGTTGCCAGATAGATTGACATAACCGCGACGGTGCTTTTTAGTAATAATTGGTAATTATATGGGGTGGGGGATGATGTAATGATAAATCATTACATTCGAAAAACGATTCTAAGTGGAGTACTATCACATTTGGTATTTATGTAACACATTTGAGAGTTTTATGATAAATTATTTATATTGGACGTATAGGGACTGATAAATGTAAAAATTTTAAACATATCGTATATAATCTGATGAACTTCGCTCAAAATTGTTTTAACAAATTTAATGATTTATCATTAAATTCAAATGTTAATTAAATTTCAACACTATCCTCTTTACACCTGTATCACTTCCTCACCATGTATCCCTTCCCTTACTTTTATGTATGTGTTTAATATTCAAAAAATATGTATATTTCACCATAAATTAGAATAAATTATGTCATTTCTTTTTTTAATTTAATTATAAAACAGAAAAAATTATTTTTTATAATTGTCACATACGTTCTACTTACGACCTATTAATTACTTAGCACAGTTTGACTTTGCCAATCGCTGCAGTGTACAAATTATTTTTTGAATCTTTCTTTGTCGTTTGGACTTCCGAAAATGAGTAATGACATTAAAGTAGGATATCAAATCGAAAACGGCGGACAAGAACAAAATTAGAATGTTGAACTATGACGAGGAAAAAGAACCCGCGTTACCGAACAAGGGTGAGTACAGTGTGTACTTAGTGCAACCTTGGTAAACCATTGCATTGTAAAGTCATACATTTTCTACAGGTACGAGTATATGCACACACGTTTTGTTACTCACATTTACGTACCTATTTAGATTTTTCATTTCCAGAATTTTTAAATGGTCGAAAAATTATCAATTTCATATTATTTACGTATTTGAGATTTGACTACGATGCGTCGATGCATATCAATATATCATCATAACAGCAATTATTTTTATGTTATACGCGACGCGCTAATGCTCAACTAAATAAAATACAGGAATTTTCCTAATTCACCATTTAGGTAGGTAGGTACCAGTAATTTTTCCATATATTTATTTTTTTCCAAACCCATGATTAGCTTAATCGTATAGGTACTCTTGTGTGGCCTTATAAGCCTTAACGATTAATAATATTATTATTAAATTCCTGGTACAGCGCGTAGAAAGAAAAATTGAAAAAATAAGAAAAAATATTAAAAATAGAGCAAAAATTATCATCGTTCCTACGCGTAACCACAAGTTCACTGAGTAGTGAGTACTGAGTACCTATATAAGTATTACTCGTAGAAATCGTGAGGACCAAAGTTTGTTTGTAGAACTAGTACATAACCCAGATTCATACCAAATTCACGATTATTACTAGATACGATACTAAATTACTAAATATTTCGCATTATGTACGCCAGCCTAATTTCGACTTTGTAAATATAATAGGGAACAACGTATTATTATGTGCTTATTTAATAAACGCTTATTTAGATAAAATCGAAAGAAATACAAAAAATTATTTAAATGTACGATGATTTAGATTATTTAAGCCAATTATACTTACAAAAAAACTGGCCTGTGATATACGACAACAATATGAATTGGCTTCAACGCTTTTGTTGTCAGATTCTGACGCACGGTGAAATACCTAACCATGTAGCGTTTATATTGGATGGTAACAGACGTTATGCAAAGAAAAATCATATTGAAAAGTACGAAGGTCATTTACGTGGGTGAGATAAATTGTTTAATTATTAAATATTAATAGATTCTAAATATTTAAATGTTTTATATTATAAAGACAAAAAGACACCACAATAAGTAAAAATTATTTATAAATTCATTTATTCATCTATAAACAAAATAGAAATGATATTCTACAGGCAATTATAATTATAGACACTAGGTTTTGAAAATGACACGAAGATCTGAACATATTGATTTATTTTTATATATAATTTAAAAACTATTACCATCGGTTCTAGTTATTTATTTGTTTATTACTACTAAAATTTTCGAACAAATTTTGATGGGTGTGTGTGGGGGGAGGGGGTGAACCCCTACTAACACTCCCCCATAAGTATACGTGACTGTAGTCAATAATCCTATTTATCTTATCTCATGAAAATTTATCTTCATGATGTGTTAAATTTGCAACATCTCTTGGGGTTATCATTTTATATTGGTATAAATGTTTTAATGTTACCATCATATTTATTATAAACTTGGTATTTTTGGAAAACAACATACTCGTAAATTATAATGTATGTTTGTAAATGTTAATTAATACATATATCTACGCTAACCTAATTCAGTAATATTTTTCTAAATCACTTTTATTTTATCACTTTGCTGCTGCATTTACCTTGATATAATATAAGTATTTATGAAATTATTTTTTATTTTAGATTCTGAGCGAATCGAAGAATGTATTGGTTTTACAATGATGTGTGTGTTTTCCCACTGTGCAAGAAATTGTTCCAACAATGTTTTATAGCTGTTTAAAAAAAAACATGGAACATTGCATTTTAAGTTAGGTACAGTAATGTTACATAAACGTTCCTGCAATTGTTAATGATGCGTATTTGAAATGCCCATGCACTGTTGCGAAGATGTAGCAAGATTGTAACATAAATTTAACATTAAAAATTATATCATTACATTTACATAGATGTTACTAAGCTAATATTTTATCAATATTGGAATTATGTTATGGGAAAATTAAATAAAACGTAAAATTTAGAAAAAATGCAATAATTTATTCTGGAATTTGGATTCGAACCATGACCAGCGAATTGATCGTACTTTTGGGACATACGCCTAAACCTACCTATAGAGTAATTATATAGGGACATAATTAAAGAGAATATACAATGGTTATAATGATATTAAACTATATAATTCATTAGGTATACTCGTTAGCCGATAATACGGTATATTCTGAATATTGGATATAATATACCTAAATAGATAAATACAACATAAATTTTAAATTAAAATCTATATTCTATGCAAGGGCGTCCGCAGGAATTTGTCAAGGGAGGTAAAAAATTTTAATTTTTAAAATAAATGTTTTTATTTTATTTTGTGGTATTACCTATATGGCTATATATTATTATAAGATTAAAATATGATTATAATAATTTATCCAGAAAAAACCAAGGACTAAGGAGGGACAACTGCGCATATATATCTACAAGTATATAAGAATATACAAGTAGCAAGTAGATACAATATTATGTTTATATTTGATGTACCCCTATTTATACTGTTGTATATACTCGTAAACGCGAAACTTAAACGTTGTACAATAATATTTTTTATATTATTAGAATCTATTATAATATTAATATATAATAAAGTTTGTATAAATTTATTATATATATCATATTATATATAATTTAATCTGTTATAAAAATAAAAGCGTATATCGTATATCATTATTGAGCTAACATTTTTAAATAAAATAGGTTCCTTCTTATAATATTCAAACTAAAATTAAATTAATTTTGACATATCAATCTCAGTAATTGTTAGTTCGTTCCATTTTTCTTTTCTTTAATCATTTAAATGATTTAAAAAATTAAATATATAATTTAAAATTTACTTTAATTTAATTTATTTACATAATATATTATTATAAATATTATAAACAATAAATAAAATTATATAAGTATTGTGTTTAAGAAAATATTGTCAATATTTTAACAAAAGCAAATTTTAAATATATAAATAATATTATTTGATAAAATTTAAAACATTATTTTAAGGAAACAGTCATAGAATATTGCAATTATGTTACAACGTAACATTGCATCAATAGCAATTTTTAAACGTTTAAATAATATTATTTAATAACATTAAAAACATTATTTCAATGTAACATTCTTGGAATATTGCATAGTAATCCTAGTAATATTCCTTATGAAACACAAATTCAACATAGCGACAATGTTTTGTAACGTATTTTGCACAGTGGGGGTTTTTTTTTTTTGTTTTTTTTTTTTATGTCTGAAGACACTTTTACTACCCGAAATAATGCTCCGATTTTCACGAATAGCATATGTTTCCGGTTGGAAAGTGGATGTAGTTGGTACTATTCGTGAAAATCGGAGCATTATTTTGTGTAGTAAATGTGTCTTCAGACATAAAAACAAACAACAAAAATCGCACATCATTGAAAAAAATTTCGCTAGAGTGGGAGAAAATTTGGCTCGAAACGGCCGTGAGCGTCATTCGTGATGCGCGAATGCGGTATATTCTCTTTTGAAACGCAGTATAGTTGTATACAGTAATACACAATTATACGTCATTATGTGTCATAATAAAATATATCGACTATATGAGTATACTTTAGCAACAACGAAAAAATATTTCATAACGAAATTATAGGTGCTCAGGTGGCGTATATCAATCAAAATAGACATTTGATTGTATATAGTCAGTTAGTTGCGTGCGAACATAAATATTAATATTGTCATTCGTTAATTTGTTATTATCTCGACTGACTCGATCAGATGACAATGGAGAAAAACCGATTACATTTATACACTATAATCGATCAACAAAAATAATTCAATTACTCCCGATGAAGTGCTAGTTGAAAGTTGAACTATCCAATAAAAAAAGGACACTAGAATTTTTATTATAAATAATAATTAATAATAATAATATGTATAATATTATGTAGGTACATACTATAATATGTGCATATTAAATATATAGTATTTAACCTTTGTTTTTGTTTTGTTATTTTGCTCATTAATATTTATATACATGTAATGTGTTTGATTGTTAGGAAAATGGATAGTTTTAAAGGGAAGTTTTCAGTGTTAGTTATTTTTTTAACCCCCCCTCCCAGAGCAAATTTCAATGTACGTCACTGAACTCAACACTATCCTCTTTACATCTGTAGCCCTTTCCCAACTTTATCCCTTCTTTTTTATTTTGATATTAGTATTTGAATTATCTTATAAACTAAATTAAATATTTTTTAGGTTTAACAAAATGTTGGACATCTTACAATGGTGTATATATATGGGTATTAAAGAAATAACCGTATATATGCTGAGTATAGAAAACTTAAAGCGATCACAAGTAGAAGTTTATGAAATATTTGAGATAATTAGAATAAAAATGATAAACTTTATAAAAGAAAGGTAAGACATAATATGTTAATTTAACTTCAATAAAATACTATTAGCTCCTCTTTTTCAAATCACTAATGTTAAATAATATTGTAATAGCTTGTTATTATAATTTTTTTATAGAGATAAATTAAAAAAACATGGCATATGTGTTAGAATTATTGGAAATTTTCAATATATTCCTGATAATTTAGCTAAAATATTAGCGGAGGTCATGTTCGTTACAAAACAAAATAATAAGACTATCTTAAATATTGCACTTTTATATACAGGTTAGTTATGAAATCAATATATGTATTGTAATATCAATATTGTCGACCATGTGAGAAAAACCTGCCCAATTGGGTGATTTTAAACGCCATTTGGGTGTTTCTGATTCGATTGGTTGTGATTTAGGAAGTCTTAAAGTAATCGGCCAATGGTATAGAATTGTAAGAAGTTTGGACAGACCAATCGATTGAGCCGCCTAGTCGGTAATTATGCGGTAAATGTCAGATAACTTTTTGAAGTAGCTGTTAATGTTCCATTGTACTATAGTTTCTAATAGAGTTTGGTGATTTGTTGGATGATTATAGTAGGGCGACGGAGTTAAATTTAATATGTTATTATGCGAAGATGTTTTATCTTGTTGTTGTGATGAGGAGCACATCTTATTTTAATTTTTTTTGTAATTTTTTATTATTGTTATTTTTGTTTTTTATTTTTTATTGGTTGTTGTTGCTGAGGGTTTTCTTTTTTCTTTTGCAAGATTAAAAAGTTTTTTATGAAGTTTACTGAGGCAGATTTTGAGGCTGCGATCGTTGACTAGGTTGTGAGCTTGATTTATTATTTTTCCAATGACCCCTCCGGCATCTATTGAGAATGAAAGTAGTTTGCCTTGTAGGTCAGATGGGTTTTAGGTTATTTCTATGAGATATTCGAATTGGTCGAAATCTATGGGAAGATCTTGATTCGAAGTAAAAAGTTTCCTGCATGGTTCCAAATTGGTTTCAATGTTTGCTAAAAAATTGTCGATAGAGGTTAACTTTTTTTAAGTTCTCTTTGAGTATGTGCAGTTGTGGTGTTTTCTTGATCTATTTGATTTCTTGTATTTTTAACAATTGTGAAAGGAGGGTTGGATGATGTGGCTGTAGATGAAGCTGGTCGTTTATGCACGTTGATATTATCTGTCTTTCTATTGTTTTTGTTTAATAAATTATTGGAGTTATTAGATTGTTGTATTTTTATTGTATACGGAATAATTGTTTGATTATTTGGGATTGTTGAGATCTGTTCAGAAGGATTAGAGGTGCTTTTGGCGAGAAACGTAGTGATGGGTGTTTCTTGTGAATGATACATTTCTAATGTATTTTTACTGTATTTACCTTATTATTATATACATCTTTTTCTGACTTAATTAACCTGTTAGAGTTGTGTAAATCCATGCTAATATTTTCTTTTTCAATTTCTTTTTTACAGTGATTTGATATATGGCCTGTTTGTTTACACAGATAGAATATATTAATGTATCATCAGATGGGAACAAGCGATAATCGGTTTCGTCAAAATTAATTAATATAGAATAAGGTAGTTTGTTGCTATCATCGGGGTGCATATATAATTGTCGTCTAAAGTTACCAATATGTTCGAATTCGTTATAGGCAAAACCGGCTTTCATAAATGTTATCGATGATAATAATTTAATTTCTAGGTTAGGTTAGGTATTATCGGTTGAACGTTTGAGATAATTATTCGTTTTGCGGGATTTACCAGTCGACGAAATAATATTTTAATATTGTTTATAAATTATAACTATAAATGACTATTTGGAAAAAATTTGTTCTATAATATTTTTATTAGCAAAGTATAATATATAAAATCTATTATTTGCAATGCGAGATGCAATTTTTATATTGTTTGGAGAGGTTAATTGGCTGAACGCTTTGATATATTCAATTTGTGGTACATCATTAATTGTATTGAAGATGATCGTTTGTTCTCTTTTGGGGAAATGTGTATTTGCTGCTGTTTCGGCGAAAGTTTTATGAGAATTGGGATATTGTGTGGTGAGATCAACTCAGAGTTGTCCATATTAAAGACAGGAAGAGCGATTGATGTCTGTTGTATTAGTTAAGTCTTAAGTCGTTATACTGCTATCGGAAGCTATAAAAATCGATAAGCGAAATATAGAAACACACGTGTGTATCGATCGGCGCGCGACGGTCGTACACGTACTGTTTTCACAATATTGTTATGGCCTGAATTTACTGCTTGGGATATTTTGATTGCTGTTTTTATGTAGTTATCAAAGAAATGTAGGACAATTGATACGTTTTAAGTCACCAACAAAAACAATGAGTTTGAGGGATAAATACTAAAAAATATGTTGAAGATGTAAAAAAAAGACGATTAAATTGTTTTTATATAACAATGAGATAATATTGTTTCAATTCTTGTGTATTAAATTATAATTCATCCTTGTTTTGTTAGGAGTATAAGCATTAAAATTAATTTTTTTCTAGGTCGTGATGATTTAAAAAACGCTTTCAAACTTATATATAATGGTATTAAAAATAATGAGATAGACGAAAATGATTTATCGATTGACATTATAGATAGTTGTTTATATACTTATCCATCACCGCCACCTGATTTATTAATACGAACATCTGGAGAAACTAGACTGAGTGATTTTATGATATGGCAGGTAAATAATAATACGTATAATATATATACTTATTCTAAGAAATTGAATTACTTAAATTGTTTTTTGTGTTCTAGTGTTCTTATACTTATATCTATTTTTCACAATTGTTATGGCCTGAATTTACTGTTTGGGATTTTATGACTGCTATTTTTATGTATCAAAGAAATGTAGGACAATTGATACGTTTTAAGTCACCAACAAAAGCAATGAGTTCGAGGGCTATAGAATTTGCTGAAAATGTAAAACAAAGACGATTAAATTGTATTTATACAAAAATGAGATAATATTATTTAATCCTTATGTATTCGAATTGTATATTATAATTCATCCATATTTATATATTTTGTATATAATATACACAAATATAAATTTAATAAATCAAAAACATATTAACATAAATCTTAATATATATATATATATCTAGATATAGTATTATATAGTATTAGTAAGATAATATATTATCATAAGCATAACAGAAATATTATATTACGTTTATAAAACATTTTTGTTATTAATAAAAATATTAAATTATAAATTCCATAAGTATCTAAAATTGTAATAATAATTTATAACAGACAAACAATAACAAAATTACTATAGTATACCTGTATTGGCTGTATTATAACTTTATAAGTAGGTAGGTACCTATAAGTTATAAAATATATAAATGTAATACAAATTAATATTATGTGAGTATTATTCATGTATTAATAATGGTTGGTTTGATAAAGATATGTTAATATATGTTTATTTTATTTTTAACTTTTTACGTATCTTTTCTATTTATTAATATTTGAAGATAGTTCTTTCGCCTGAAATTTAATGGATCGTTACCAAGTACAGTGGAGTACCTTTACTACATTTCTGTAATGATGAATCTATAATAATAACTACCTACCTAAATTTTAATTGACAAACTTATAAATCATAATATTGAACGATAGTGACGCAACCAAGGGATTGGACTTCTGGTCTGAACCCTCCTCCCTTTTGACCGAATAAATGTTTAAATAAATAATTTTTTTAGATATCTTAATAAATAATAATAAACAATATATTTATAATTTACGGAACTCGTAATTGCTCATCGTGCTATGGCTATATGCATATCCAGTGGCGTATTATCGCTTTGGCTGTATAGGCCACCGGCTTAGGGCGGCCAATATTAAATGGGCGGAAAAAACATGGTAGAACCCACGCGTTGAACAATTAAATAAGTAATTTTAATATAGTTATAGCCAATCCAATTCAAAAAATATTGTAGTGGAGGGCTACAAAATTCATATATTTATTATTGTACATAGTGTATTCTTAAATAATGGGGGGGAGGTTATTTTTGAAGTTCGAGGGAGAGCTACGCTTAACGCTTCATATGCTCCTCTAATTCGCCATTGATTGTACTTAATTATAATAAAATATATGTATAACTAATTTACAAATTTTAATATTTGTAAATTAGATATATTGTGTAATAATAATTAGGTAGGTATATATATTTATAAAATATATCTATAAGCTATAACCCATAAATAATAACCTAAATATACCTAAAAAATACCTATATATAATAGTTTAATACCTATTAGTAATAATAAACAAATGAAAATTAAATATTTGTTTCAACTTAAGTCTTTTTTATCTTGATAGAATTTCCTAAAAGAATAATGTAATAATTATTATTATTATTGTGTACAAATTTATTATTTATAATATTGTTAAATGGTTTTTGTAAAAATAAGAAGGTACGTTAGGTACTTAAGTAAATGAAGTTAAAGTTACCAACTTTGTATTCAACACTGAAATCTAAATAAAATAAAATAAATTGATGAGAAACTTAAAAATACAATATTACACATATTTACATACTTACTAGTTACATTAGAATATTGTAATTATATATTAATTTAAATATATATATTTATTTCGGACGTGCTCACAATCACTTTTAATATCAAAAAATAGTCAATACCTGTACAATTTATTATTTTATTTTTTATATAGTGTTATTTTGTATTTGTCCTACGTAGGACGTACCTATCAACCTATATGTTATATTATAACCTTATATTGTATTACCTATTCGGATATTCCTACCAAACTGAAACTGAATTTGTAAAATATTAAAGTATTTTAAAATCGATTATACTTACACAAAACACAATAATAATAAGATAAAATATACAACCTACCTATGTCATATTCATTATATAATATTATCTGCAGCAATCCTCACCAGCGTTTATAAGTAATATTGCAGCGTGATGTTTATTATAAACGCGTATATTTACCGAACGTGCTTTTCTCCCTCGAGCATATTTCTCCCCCAATATGGCGCGTACGTCCACGGGGCTGTATTTAAAACTCAATAAGTAGGTACCGAGATTAGGATTTGATGCCATGGTTAATACCATGCGATTAACAACAGTATACCTACCTATTGGTATATATATATATATTATATACATGTAGGGACGAGAAAATGTTGGACGTAATAAAAGAGATAATAATGCAATGAGGTCGTCAAAATGATTTTTAAGATTTCTTTGAACCCCCAGTAAAGGAGGGTACAATGTACAAAACATGTCATTCATATACATACTGCAGTCCGACTACAATATTATGCACCCCGATTAGTGTAAGTATATAATATACCTTACACATGTCACATATTACCTACATAAAGAAGGAAAATGACAGTATTATACATATTATTATTATTATTATTATTATTATTATTATTATTATTATTATTAT
>JAIUCT010000027.1:1401161-1441416 GCA_021307375.1 Tetraneura akinire
ATTATTATTATTATTATTATTATTATTATTATTATTATTATTATTATATCAATGGCGAAATATGAAATTTGAATCGGTTCAAAGGGTACCTATAATAATATATTTTACGCGACCTAATTGTTTAAATTTACAGAAGTTTAATAAGTATTAAATCATATTGAAGTATAATATAATATATAATATAATAATAATATACGAAACCGTATACCTCCTACATATTATATTATAATATGCAACATAAATATGTTCGGGCAATTTATTTTATGGCGGTATATAATTTATATTCAATATGCAATAATTGTTAATACAACAATTGGGTGGATAGTATATATCATATTATGTTTTGTATAAAATATACTTATTAATACTCAAAAACTCATTAGCAATTATGTTAATTTCTGAACGCAGTTTAATACCTAATTATTAAATTCCGTGCTTGGTGCTTTTGATATTATCTATATAATATGTATTTCAAAATAATACAATTTATGAATTTAAGATGGGAATAAAAATAAATATATTTTTGAAACCAATAACTCTGTATAAAATAATGTAGAATTTTCAGTAACACTGAAATAGTCCTTCAGAATATAATATTATAATATAATAAATTAATAACCACGATAGTCGTTATAGATAATTGTGGTACAGGTTAGGTTACGGAGTATACATCACTACTTATGAACAAAAAATATTAATTAACAATTATAAATACATAAAAGTATTTATTTTAAAACGTCTAATTTAAACACCTAAATTAAATATTTATATATTAATAGTATTTATTTACACGATGAATACATTTTTTAATAATTTTAATATTATATACTTATAAATGTATGTATGTATTATAATATTATGTTATATTTTATAAAATATATACATTTGTTTTCTATTTCTAAATACTGTAAAAAATAAAAACAATAAAAATTGCAAAAAATGCAATAGCACACAGGTAACAAATTTGAATATTAAACTATAAATAACATTTTAGTCGTGTTGATATTAACAACTGGTTTAAGAGTTTAAAATTAATATTATTATAATATATAATAGCTTATTTTAATTATTACAAGTTAAATAGTTAATCGATTTCGCATAATTTAACTCGATTAAAAAGATATTCCAGTCCGTCGAGAAATTGTCGAATTTGAAACATAAATAACGAGAAAAAACAAAAGATCGTTACTTCAGTCGTATGTTACGTCATCATAATATCAAATGTAATATTATAATAAAATAGTATAGTATGATTTGTGTTTTGTTCAAGCGACTTCCAAGTCTGACGAATCCGGATCTTCATCGAGTTCTTCTTCGTCCACGTGCTGCTGATGGACCAAACGCATGTGATCTCCGCTTCTGGCCGCGGCCGCCGCTACTGCTGCTGCTAGCCCGTTCGACACTCCGGGCTGTTCTACCATATGGTGTTGCATTTTTCTCAGTCTGTCTTGTTCTTCGCGTCTTTGTTTCCTCCACTTGGCACGGCGATTTTTGAACCAAACCTGCGGACACAAAACCATAAATAATGTAACATTAATTTATTTCCATATCATTTTTATACATGAATCACTTCTTTGGTACATGAGTAATTATATTATTTCATTTTAAATAATAATGGTTAAACGTTAGATATTATAAGGTCAAACGCGTATTCTACATAATATGTTACAATAAAAAAAAAAATAAAATGATTTTTAGCAATATTATACTCACATTGATTTCCATTACAAACATTTATTTATAGATCAATTCATAAAATTGGCCACGAATAAAAAAACCTAATTCTTAAAAAAATCGTCGATAATTTTTTATTATTTTTCTTCTTCTTATGAAGAATGTATTTTTTTAATTCTTAAAATTATTTTAATGTATATTAACCAAATGGGTTTTATCAATATTAACTATGTCAGTTACTATTATAGTACAATTTTATTTCCTCTGACAGGACAACAAATATATAGGTATATACGATCGTATATAATCGTATATAATTTATAAATTATTAAAATATGTAAAAATTATTTGAAAAATATTTAAACGTAACATAATTTAATGGGTAAATTATCGGAATTTGAAGCGAATTAACAAATATATGTTTCAATTTAATACCACTAATATTGTTAAAAAAAAAAAAATCTATACCTAATATCCTTTTGAAAATATTTTTTAATTTAATATACATAACTACTGTAAAAGATATAAATTACTGTTAAATTATTATTGGTGAAATTATATTTGCTCTACAGAAAAAAAGTTTAAATTGATAAGTAAATAAGAGAATTTATTGACTAAAATGATTGTGTATGTGTTTATATAATCATTAATAATAAATGCACATTATTTCACGAAGTTAGTTGTAAGTAGTAAATAACGGCCATTATAAAAACTAATAATAGAAAGTTTATAAAACTTAAAGCCTCAATTTTCCAATCTCGATTAGAAATAAAACACTATAGTAGTATAGTAACGTAATATGTACCTACTTTATCGTAGGCATTATAATTTATAAATTATATATGATATGTTATATATAAAAGTCTATAAATTAATACAAGAAAATATCTCTGATTCCTACAAAGACGATTCAATATATTATTTAACGGTTTTTACAATTTAATACATAGGAAAGAATAATTATATTAAATAGTATTATAATTTGCAAATTATTATTTATAGAATAATAATATTATTAAAATATACACCGAGACATGAGTTTTTATGTATAAAATACACAACTAATGAAACATTTATTGGATTTATAAAATCACAAGATAAAATTTAAAAAATTAACTATAAATTATAGTTAATTTTTTTTCAAACACTATACTAATAAATAATATTATAGACTATAATATTATTTATTAGTATAGTGTTTGTTTTACAAACACGTCGTATTATGTTTTATAAATATTATAATAATATGAATTTACGTAGATATTTTTTGTTTTCAAACTTGAAGTAAAGTTATATTTATAGTAATATAATAAAGTAAATTGCAAAATATACATTTAGGCTCGAACAGTTTAACAAGGCAATTTTCGGAATTTGGCAAAATAATTTGTTAATCTAAATTAGGATTTTGTAGTAAATGTAATTTTCTTATTTCTATCGAACATTTTAAATTTTATTTTCATTATGTTCATTAAAAATCAAAATATGTAAATTATTTTTTTTTTTATATAAAAATAATTAACCCATTTGCGTAATATTACGTATGTTCCCAAAAAAGTGTATTTATTTAAAAAAATAATTTAAAGAGAATAATATATGAGATTACAAATTAATGTACAATTTCCTTTTAATAAACTATATAATAATATATAAATAAATCATTTTAGTCGATTTTTTATAAATATATAAGTTTATAAAACTAATATTTTTTTGGATTATTACACAATTTTAATTAATTTATTATAAAAAATTATTAAAACATGTAACTTTTGTAGCTTTAAATAGTTTCAAATATAGTTTTAAATGTATGTTGGACTTCTATGCGATAAGAATAATAAAAATAATATATACCTACCTAATATTATATTTAGTAAGTATATCAAAATTGTCCTATAATATAGTTTGTTTGTTATAATATTATTGACTATATTGCAGTTATAATAAAAATAAATACATTTTATTCGTTTATACAGGTTAATTTTGTTTCGTGTTTAAATTTTTGAAACAAACATAATCATTATAATATTAGATAACCGTATTATATTTTATAGGTATGTATCTGGTATACGGTTATACTAGTACCTGGTAACTTTTATTTTTTTATTATTTACGTATTATCTTTTCTGAAAAATCCATTATTTTACTATTACAGATACAAATATATTATTAAAATATAATATTTCAATTTTTCGTCATAACGTTGCCGGAAACGTCATCCGGTATTTATGTATGTACCTATATTCGTATAATATTATAACCGTTTTCCGCCCGTCTCTCGTTTAATGTACGAATATAGTAGTTATATCGTATATTATGTATGCACGATAAAAATGTCAAACGCGCGCGTAACAATGCGAGATAATAAATTTGTATTATTATCACATGTATCGCGTAGGTATATTATAGTGAAACATCAGTCGAACGTGGCCTTTGTGCCAATTATTTCGGTCTCATAAGCACACCAACGTTTTCATGGATCAGTTGAATTTTCCCGCGAAACACCGGTAGACATATCTCGGCATAACTGGTCCATATTATACCCCTTTATATATTATTATGTTTTTGGGGTGATAAAGAGTCTGTGTGTGTGTGTTATGTGTTTGATGATGTGAAATTCGATCATTTTATATATTATATGGAATATTATATCATAATTTGTATTTTTCGGCCCATATTTTCACGAGTGTATATTTCATCTTATTATAATATATTATATAATATTAAACTAAAATATCTCTTATTTATATATTATAATATAATTTTCGTACTATGTAAATAAACAAAAATCTATAATATAACATATTACGGTCGTTTGTTTGTTTCGTTATACGGTCGTATGACGAAACAATCGAACGAAGAAATTGATTACAAAAATTATCATAATACCTATATTTGAATAAATATTTTATTATATTTCACTTATATAATATGTATAAAATATACCATTCAAAAATCATTACTTATTTTTCATATTTTTAGAAATCATTTGTGTTTTAAACAGAAATTTTACTTCCGCGTCTATTTCATATATTGTGTAAATATTTCTTTAAATTGATTTTAAAGAAAATATTCGTTTTTAATATTATAATATATTGCGAGCGTTCGGAAATTCTATATGAATAAGAATAAATAGACATAAAAATATGACATATTAATAGTTATACGTGCCAAATCTATTTTGTTCTAATTTCAAAAATATAATTTTGGAACAAGCATAATATTATAATAATTAATAATATATTGTTGTCTATTATGCAACAGAATATACATTATAACGCAATTAATTTATTTTTATTCTTTTGTTTAGCTATTATTATTAAATTATAAAAATGACGAACGCCGAGTAGGTAGGTACATGTACCGCAATATTAATTATATTATATTAAAACGTATACTAGACATTATTTATTTTAGCTTAACTTGATGGATGTAATATGATGATGATATAATTTATATTATACATATATATATATATTAATGTATATAAACCGTATTTATATTATTTTTCGCAAAATATTATTTATACTAAATTTATGCTGAACGACGAATCGAGATTTTTCTATTGGTTCCACGTGTCCCTGTTTCCCACGTCCGGATTTGAATGGTGACCGGGGATGGCGGCGGCCCTCAGGGAGCTTATTGTATTTTCCGCGTTACAGTTGAATAGTCTTATGATAATAATAATAATAATAATAATAAATAAATAAAATACTTCAGCCATCTTATAAAAAATAAAATTCGGTTTATATTATGTATATATTATACTCGTATAATGTACTACAGTATTATAAAATAATATTTTATGAAAAAATAACACACTGCTTCGCCTTAGTGCCCTCAGCGCAGTTGTTTACGTTCCGTCCGGGATTGCGGAAAAAAGGATTCTTTATCAAATTGACGTATTGTTTTTGCGTAATTCCTTCTCTGGGCCTCGCGGGTATCCACAGATAGGGATTCGTTTTAAACAAAGTTTACGGTTCCTTCGGAATTTTGTATTATTTTAAATTTTCCTTCTGCTTTTTTAAACTTATAATGTATAACGAATAAGAACGAGGTATTCATTTAAGTCAACCGAAGTCGCAGACGAAACGTAAACAATCCGCGAAACGAACGAAGCGTAGTGATTTTATTTTTAAATACACTGCTGCGACCGAGGACATTGTAAATTGCAGATAAAAAATATTATTTACGTCATACGTAACTTTCACTCATTCTAGTGAAATTCCAACGAAGACTCAAAATACTTAATGCTCGGAATTAGGATTTTATATAGCATTTATACAAGTTTTTTTTATACTTATAAATTATAATGTCTATAATACAAAATATAGCACATTATTATAATAATTATGAGTATAATATATTTTAGGTACACTCATAAATGATTTGTTTATTTTATAAAAAAGTGAAATTTTACCCTCTTATATTAATTAATAATTATTTAATAATATGCTGGTAGGTGGTGATTGATATAAAATATGCAAATATTTTACATTACAGTAATACGTATGTGTTACGCGTACAATAATGATTAAATCGAAAAAGTTAAATTTAAAATGGACGGCTTTATTGGAAGAAAGTATTTACGGAACGAATGAACGACACATTTCGATTTCATATTATAATAATGATATTATTTGGCATTTACTATTACTATAATACGTTACGCACTACACGTATAAGTAAAAAAAAAAAAAAAAAAGTAAATAATAATAATGATATGCCGCCGTTAAAATATTATTTCGATGTAGGTATATAATATTATTATTTTTATTTATTTATTTATTTTGTGGGTTTATGAATTCTAAGTGCAAAATGGCTAATAATAATAAAAAGCTTTTGACACAATTAGAGAGGTTTTCATTTGTAAGGGTTCGAAGATCAACAAAAGCACAGAGTGCCCTAAGTTGGTTAATCATCGTCGGGGAAACTATACAAAAGCCATTTTCCATTAATTCGTCTTGTAAACATGCGAATATTGTTACGGAAATAGAGAAAACGAAACCATATCATGCAATTTAATTAAAATAAATCCAGAAGGTTCATTGTTACCCCAAAGCCACTCGACCGAACCCAATCAAAACACTTCGGTGCGTGATTCCTTGCCCCTCCACGCAAAAACGAGCGGCGCAAAGAGCTATATAGAGATGTCGAGGAAAAAAAAAGACCACTTAACCCCGACGAATATGTACGTATATTATGTTATATATAGATTTCCTATCAATTACACCCTACCACTACGTCTCTTCAACCCCCAAAATAATAAACATGTGCGAGTTTTCACGATCGTTTACGTTACGTTTTTAATAATAACCGCATTAAATTATATGTGAGAAAAGAAAATATTTAACCACACTATTATATTATAAGTACTGCCCATTTATACATAATAACATATACCTACCTACTATTATAATAATATTCATAATGTTATTATTTTTAAATTCATACAAGTATAGGTAATTGTTAATCATTTTAACAGTATAGAAAAGTTACGTTTTATCTTTTTTATATAAAACTTCTTTAACGCGTGAATTTGTTGATAAGGATAATCAAATGTTATAAGTAGTTGGTTTCCTTAGTATAGACGGATTTATTATAAAGTTACTGAAATTATCCGTCGAACAGATACTTTTAAAATATCTATTCGAAATAATATGAGTGAAGACGAAAGTAATACCTTTAACGTAATGCTGTCATATTTATCATAGCGAAATTCTAGCGTGGCCATATTATATGTTATCACTTTATCAGTATATTTATATTATGGTAATTGTTATCGTATAATATTGAATCAATTAATGGGATTTTCTAATTTTTTTTATAATTAGTCAATTCGATTGACTTATAAGTTAGAAAATTTCTCGACATACCTCGACTCGTTCTTCTTTGAGGTCCACTTTGAGAGCCAATTGTTCCCTGAGCACCACGTCCGGATAATGCGTTTTCTCGAACGTTGCTTCCAGCTGTTCTAGTTGTTCCTCCGTGAATATGGTTCGGTGTCGTCTCTTCCTTTTAGCCGGCGGGCCTGCAAACATAGACGCAGGACCGTGATGATGACCGCCATTAGCTCCATGACCCGTTACGGCCATGGCCATCATATAACTGGGGTAGATGCTTTGATACTCTGCTGCGGCAACTGAAAAACGTAGATAACCTCTAAATTACAAGTGGTTTCATTAAAAAATATATAATTTTGAAAACAATATTTCTAAAATAAATGTAATAAAAAAGAAAATTAAAAATTGAAAACATTCCATATATATATAATATATATAATATATATATATATATTATATATACATAATAATAGCATTATAATCGATGGTAGTTGTTGGTAAAGCGTTAATTTTCCACATTTTATTCGTTTTTCAATAAATAAATATACGACAATATTTAGAAACTAAATTTCAAATTGGGTTTTAAAATTTGCATAGTTTTAACAAATTTCTAAAATTAGCTTTTAGAATTATCATATTATGAATAATCACAAATAGTAAATATCAATTGAAATAATGCGTATATATAATATATTATGAATTTACAAACAAATATTATAGTTTTTTTAATTTTAACCGTCATATTTTCAAAGTAATATTATATAATATAATTGTTTTTCGATATTCAATATATTTTCTAAGTATTAATTTTTAAATATTTTAAATATTAATATTTGAATAGATGTTATATAAATATTTACATTTTTTAATACCTAAACCAAAATTATCTGAACATTTTAAAAACAATTTGTCAAAATAATCTGATAAATTATAGGTTGCAAGCTTTTATGTATTAACTTATATCTTATATTGTATTGTATAAATAATAACATATTGCATTTAACACATTTGTGATTTTTTACATCTTATGTACATACGGGTAAAATGTATTTTTCGTAAAAGTTTATTGAAATTTAAAATAATGTTTTTCTTTCTATTATGAAAAATGGTAAAATTTAACAGAAATAAAAATAAGTATACCTTAACCCAGTGATCTTCAACCGGTGGGTCGCCTAAGATTTTAAATTGGGTCGCGAATAGATCTTCTCTTATTATTTTTACAGTTTAAAGTTTAAACTTAAAAATATGAAGAAAAAATATTTTATATTATATTATAATATATAAAAATTTTATAATGTAATATATTCAACGTGATTTCATAATTGACATGGGTCCGAAAAAATTATATTAAAACAATTGGGTCACCAATCATAAAGGTTAAAAACCTTAACCTACATTAATTTAATAATAATATACTAAAATAAGTCAATAGTCGACATTAAAAACTTTAAATTTTTATTTTCAACGCCTGACAATGCGTCCGTTTTATTATTTTTTGGTTAAATCATATACAATAATAATTATTGTCTAACGTTGGTATTCGATACGACATATTTTTTTCACTTTATTTTGTTTTGGGAAAACTTCTAAAAGAATATTTTTTATTGACAAATTTTTAATTTAATTTTTAAAAACTTTACAATAACAAAACTTAGCTACCTATTTTATTATTAATTAAATACGTTTGAAATAAAAATTTTCGTATTTTCGCTGTTGAAAATCCATGATTGATAGAATTTTATATTATTTAATTATTTTTCTATTATTGTTATTAATAAAATTATCCATTAACGTTTCTAATTATTTATTATTTATTATATGATAAATATTACATAATAATAATAGGTTCAAATTCACGCAAAACTAAGTACAATAATTTTAAACTACTATTTATAAAAATTTGTAGGTTAAACATAATATTAAAAAATAAGCTATTATTATAGGTATATATTCTTTTATAAGTAATCGTTTACTTTTATAAGGTTTTTTTTATAATTAGATCAATAATTTTAGTTTATTATATCACTACGGAACACCTACAAGTTTAATAAATGCTTTTCTTAAACGATAAACATAAATATATTTATATATATATATATATATACGTATAATAATATATTAATAAACATAAAATAATGTTAATATCGGACTAAGGGGAAAAAATTGAAAATTAAAAGATATTTAACACTATATAAAAGAAAAATTGTATAAAATTATACCTTAAACAGTAAAAACTTACAACATTACCCCACATATTGATTAAATACATACGCGTATAAGATTAATATATTATTACTATATGGTTGAATCGAATTTAATCAATTTATATGATTATTGACGGTTGTAAAATATACTATGATACGATTTATAAAATTTTAATTATGACTTAAGTCTATATTACCGTTACATAGTCGAATTAGTTGATCGCTAATGAATATTATATCCTCTTATATATTATAATTTGGAAGTGCGAACAAGATATTATGTAATATTAAAACGTGTATGCAAAATTGAAATAATTATCCCCTGTTACGTTGTATAACGTGTTCGATCGAAAGAATCCGAAAACAATAATGATATTATATTACAATAATAGGGTATAATAATTAATAATTAATGAAAGAAAAAACTGGGCGAAAATAATATTTGTGTATTATAATAAGATCATAAATTATGATTAAATTATGTGGTTTATGGTATTATTGGTATTATTTAAAAAATAAAACAAAAAAAATTTTTCTCTCCCAAATCGAATACGCGACAGAATCGACCGAGAGGGTTATAATATAATATTATGTATATCATGTTTATTATGTTGTGTACTTACATAATATATTTTATACGATATGCGTATAGTATTTTACATATATATATATATATATTATATGTGTACCTATATAACGTATAAAACCACGCCCGAGGCTCCGTTGATCTGATTTGAACCGAGCGGTCGGACGGACGTGGTCGGGGGGAAACAATGCAAACACGCACGGCGGTATATAATATATTACTTATTCATGGTTGATTAAAGTTCGATCCGCGGGGTTGGAGGCGATCTGTGAGGTTCGCGGCCCGACTCGAACAAAGCTCTTAGGATTTGTTGGATTTAATCGTCCTATATATGCATATACACACGCACCCCCACGTATTATTATTATTGTTGTTGTATTATATAATATAACCGCGGAGAGTTCGATACGAAACTCGAAAAATAAAATAGGAAATATTGTGTATAACTGTAGGGTTAAATCCAGTAAACCCTCGAAATAACTTAATAAAATAATTTAATAATATAAAGTATAAATTTCGATCGCGTGACGTATCTGCTGCAAAAGACGACATATAAGATATTATAAGTTATAAGTTTATAATCCGTTTGGGTACGTACATTTTTAAGTTTAGAAGGATTTTTTTTTTTTATTAACACGCATTATTATATATATATATATTATAATATAGACTATATATTGTTATTTTAAGATATTATTTTAAAACGTTCTTCGCCGTTCGATACTATATCGCATAGAAAAAAAAAAAGGGAATAAAAATCCGAAATCGTACGCCGAATAGAGTCCGATTATAACACAGGTATATCTTTGTTGTCCGAGATCCGACTTAACCCCACGCACGCACGTCGCGACCCAACACACGCGTATTATTTATATACCTAACATTATATTATGCATATAACGTATGTATATACGTATACACACATTCGATTGACGATTACAATATATATTATAATATTTTTATGATATGATGTCTGCCTATACCTATGTACGTATATAATATAAAACGACGAAAACCCTTCTCGCAGTCGAGCTCGATCAGGTGTAATATTTCGTTACATGTTATTTTATTATCGGGTGTATAACTCGCATTATGCATTACACGTGTGTGTGTGTGTGTGTGTATACTCGAAAAATATCAGAAATTATTGAATGTCGTGCGAGTACAAAGGCCGCCACGGCTTCGCACGGTCCACGAGATCTTTTCGAACTGCGCGCGAACCAATTATTATATTATTCCGACGAAGCCTTTTGCGTATACGTCGCGAAACGGATTTAAAATATAATATACACATAAACCCACACGACGCGGTATATAATATTCTATATACGTATATGCTAGTTTGTATGTGTGTGTGTGTATATATTATATTATTATTGTATTTATATCGTCGCTGAGACTCCGAGAGTCCAACTGTGATGGTGGAAGGGTGGTTGAAGGGACGTATGGATTTGTATGAATATATTATAAATTTATATATAATCATATGTTTGAATCGTAGGTGTGGGGAGCTCCAAGAGTTGTTATTTTATTGTGCGACATATTTATATAAGTACCTACATATATTTAGATGAGTATAAACAGCAGTAAGTACATTATACGAGTATGTATTATGAAACGTATAATTGCCATCAAATTTCCAATAGTAAAATTCATGATTTAAATTTACTTGGTTATCGCGATAATTATAATATTATATCGTCACACTCCATCAATTTTTCGTGAATAAATAATGATAAAAAAAAAAAATGTCAGCGTATAAGGGTGCACTGTTTAGTGTTTACTGTTTACATCTCATCTTCAAAAAAACATTCACTTACTATTGTAGGTACCGCATTTTAATTTCTATACTGATAAAGTGATAACGATATACAATGCAATAATAACAAAAATCGAACGTTTCAATATTATTATAAGTATTAACTCTTATCTATAATATAATATTAAAATAAAAGTATCTTATTATGAAAAAAAAAACAATACGATATTTTAGAGTATTTTAGGTATACATCATATAGGTATATATATAGATTATAATATTATAATTTAAGTTTATTATAAATAAAAAAATAAGGAATTTATTGATTAGTATAATTTATAATATAGGTATAACAAGTATACATTATATCATAGGCGTATTTAAGGCTATGCCGCTATGGCCAGACCTACAAAATCCCAGATCCCTTATAAATTTATGAAAACTTTATCTAAACTTTGTAATACAATAAATCAACAGAGACTTAATTCATTAATATTTTTATTTATTAAACAACAAATGACTTATACGAATAATACAAATTATGACGAAATAATTGAAAAATTCTAAATTATGACATGTTCTGCAAATAGGAATCAGAACGGACAAAACGTTAACTAATATACATTTTTTTTTTTTTTACTTTTTAAATATATAATCAATAGAAAAAAATTGATTAAATGTAATGAAATACAGATGAATGTTTATGAATATTTTTTTTATACGTTTTAAAATGTGAATAGTATTATTATATTATATAATTTGTCATGTTTTTTATGCAACCCTATGTACTTATATGAAAATTATAAATAATATGAAATAGGTACTCGTATATATTATAAATCTTAAGAAGTATTTCGACAATTTTTTTTTAAAAAGAACTTATTTTTTATTAGAGAGGTCTGAGGTAATGAGGTGGAGTATAACTTATAAAGTTATAACTGTATAAGTCACTCATTATATTAGTTAATTCTATTGGGTTTTTAATGAAAATTTTTTTGGCCATACCTGCGAAAATTTTTACACCTATGAGGTATATAACTTAAAATATAATTTTTTTCCTTTTTACCTATGTTAACTTATTTATGGTGACATATAAGTTGTAAGTTTTGTAATCACTGAGTATATAGAATACGAATACAACAATTTACAAAAAATACTTTGCATATATTACATGTTAAAGTATTAATATTGTTAAACTGACATGTTCAT
Source organism: Tetraneura akinire (assembly GCA_021307375.1). Lineage (NCBI taxonomy): Eukaryota > Metazoa > Arthropoda > Insecta > Hemiptera > Aphididae > Tetraneura > Tetraneura akinire. Next base: position 1,414,431 of record JAIUCT010000027.1, read on the forward strand.
TATCAAAATTAATAATTTTCAAAAGGAATATATATAAATATTTATGTGTACCTTATGTGACTCAAACGGCATCTTTAATTTTGTGCCGAATCAGCACAAAATGTTTAGCAGGTGATCCCAGAGCAAATGATAGGGTCATAGACTCATAGGGAGGAGACGAGACGTTTAATTTTAGTATGATAATATCAATATTAATTAAAATAATAATCAGTTGACACATTACCATAATTAGCGTGATCATTGTTTATTTGTTTAGATTAATTATTTAACTAATATTATTAATTATTAATTGTTTGTGATTTAACGTAAATTATTTATATTATTAATATTGTTCGTGTCGTCTTCATCTGTCATCCAGATCACCATTAGTCATCGATTGCATCCATAATAATTCAAGTGTTATTATTTATCATTATTTCTATTATGTAAATATATAGGTATATATATGAGGTATTGTGTTGTATATTATACTCAAGAGTGAGTTATTTAATTTCCCAAAGGGAAATATACGAGTCCTGATAGTCTCTCTAGGGCTATACAAATAAATAAGAGAACTTTAGGCCATGGTCATCTAGTGTAGAAATAGTGTAGCCAACTATAATATCTTCCGATTCTACTAGATAGGTCTATCGACGGGCGTTCGTTCTCTAGCACGATCTGAGACGTTACAAGTTACACACGACAACACCTATTCAATGTGGGTAATTTTTACAATATTAAATAATGGAAAAAGTAAATAAATATAGTTTAATGTGTTTGGTTGATGTATTATTCAAAAGTTAACCTTATATATATTATTTTTATGAGTAAAACGATTATTAATATTAAAAATTAAGCCCAAATTGTTCGTATGATATAAAATATATAGGTAAGTAAAATTATATTGTTTTTTCTTTTAAATATTTTGATAAATGTTTGCGCGTATAATATATTATATAAGTAATAGAAATATATCATTATAACTTTAACATTACAGAAATTGAAGCCATATTGTATCATTTAAACAATTAATAATGTATTTTATGTGGACCGGAATTTTTAATAAACGAGGAAATAGATAAAAACGAAACGCGGTCAGTCCGATTTATTAATAAACTAAAATGTTCATATTATATTATAGTCTCAAGAGAAAATTTTAAGAAGAATTGCAAAAATTATTAATTATATGGTAAAAAAATTTTTAATGTTTATTATATTTATAATTTATTATAATATGTTTATGAATTTGAATATTATTATATTTATAAAATTATTATATTATTGGTCTTTGAATTTCATTTAAATTCTAAATAAATAAATAATTTATTTTATATACAGATGAGTCTAATTTTAATGTACCTACCTAAAATAAGATATAATTTAAAAAAAAAAATAACTTTTAAAAATCTAAACCAATCAATATGATTTTTATACGTATATAAGTAAATTTAAGTAAAATTTAAAGAAATAAATTTTTAGTGAATTGATAAAATATATTATATTGAATATTAGACGCAGAATACTATTGATAGATTAACTAAATTTAAAAAATCAAACTTGATTAATATTATTGAATGAAGTATAATATTTGATAATATAAAATTAAAATATTTAAAGAAAAATAAAACTATAGAATTTATAATTTTAGATTCTGAAATAATAAATATATATAAAAATATATTGGTTTTACAAGGATGTGTGTCTTTTTTTCTTTTTTTTAAGTATGATACACTTTTATTACCCGAAATAATGGTCCGATTTTCATGAATAGCATACCTGTATGTTTCCGATTGGAAAGTGGATGTAGTTGGTACTTAATTTCTCAAAATTGACCTTATGCGACAGAAAAAAATGACATTTTACACGAAAACTGAAATTTTGACGAATTTGATTTCAATATTTTACGATAACTCGGGAAATTTTTAAGTTTAGACCCAATTTTATTGGGTGTTCACATGGGTTAATATTACAAGTGATAAAATTTTGGAACCGTTACATTAAATTTTTCTACAAAATATAGAACTTTGAAAATTACGTATAATTCTCGATTTATGTATAAAATGTTTGATAAAATTGGCAATTTTCGGCATTAAGGTCTGAAAATTTTACTGAAATATATTATATACATATTACTTAATATCATATCAAAATATTAGAAAAAACCCTATTCTCAATTTTTTTTATAGCTGTTTAAAGTTGATATTTTTAGTTTTTTGTTTTTTTGTTTTTTTGTTTTTATGTCTGAAGACACTTAACTACCGTTATGCTAATAATTATGCTACCGTAATGTAATCGTAATGCTACGATTTTCACGAATAACATATGTTTCCGGTTGAAAAGTGGATGTTTTTGGTACTTTATTTAGGTCATTTTTTGAATTTCTCAAAATTGACTCTATTATGCGTTAGAAAAAACGATGAAAAACGGCAATATATTAATCAATACCTATACATTATCTGACTGGTCTTCGCTCAGAATCGTTTTTTCAAATGCAATCGTTTATCATTGGAATCAAATTCTAATTAAAAGGGATTCGAAACGTCGATTTTCTTTTTCTATCTAACACACATAAAAGATTGGGATATTGACGTTTTGTACTTCCAGCGGTACGATCGATCTAGTTATGCGATAAGGGATCCGGAAACGGATTTGAATTTGTTAGAAAGTCTACTTTAGATCGACTTTCACACTTTTTTCATTTTTTTTGTCATAAACTCTTCAAAAATTGAATATTTATAAATTTTTAAATAAAATCTGTTTCAACAACAATGAGAAGAAAATTTCAAAAAAGTGAAAAAATCGATCTAAAGTAGACTTTCTAACGAATTCATATCCGTTTTCAGATCCCTTATCGCATAACTAGATCGATCGTATCGTTGGAAGTAGAAAACGTCTAAATCCCTATATTTTATGTGTGTTAGACAGAGAAAGAAAATTCCCTTTCGAATCCCCTTAAAATTAAATACTATGATTTGCACACATATATACCTGCGGTAGGAGTATCCTTTCCCTTTTATTTTATAATAATTATTTTAATTTTCACGATAAAATATATATTATTATATGTATTATGTATTCAATATTTATAGTTTTATGTTTGCTTTATCTATTATATTACATACAAATTAATTGATTTCTTTTACACATAAACGTATGTACTTAAAGCATTCGTAAAGTTGAAAGTTTGGTTTTATATGAATTTTAACATTCTGCTGTATATTATATATGCTGTGCTTTTATAACAAATTATATACAAAAGTGGCTTTAATATGACATCTATTATGATTATGTACGCTCTGTCACTCTATGATAAGTAATTATTATTTTTTAAATTAACAAATACGAATAAATTATAGTTATTACCTACTTATTTTCTTGAAAAGTTATTATATTGAAATAACATCAAATGTAGCACACGAAAACAGAAATATAAGCCAATGAGTTTGAATATAACTCATTTGACGTGGGCATAAAATACTCAGACAGATAATTAAACTTTTCGTTATGCGCAGATGAAGTTTGAACTTATCAAATTATGATGCATCACAAATAAAAACATACGTATATAATATTATATTAATTTAAATATGAACACTTACAGCTTCAAGCGCAAAACTTAGGAAAAATTAAATTTTTTAATAAAATAAATATATTTGTTATTAAAATCGTTTTCACCAGCATTTGCGCTTATTTTATGTAAAATATCTTTCTTAAAAAAACTAAAATTATAATATGAACTATGTAAATATATAATTTGTAGAACCGTTTTGCGGGATCATCATTCTGCGTTGTTTACTTACCTAAAAAGTTGGCGGCGGTAGAGTGGGCGTATCTGGATGCAGCCGCGGCCGCGGCGAGGTGTCCGAAGTTCAGTGGCTGCTTGAAGAACCCAGTGGCCGCTGCGGTGACGGTGTTGCGGCCGGCGACCGTGACAGCAGCCGCGGTCGCGGCGTCCGATGATCTGGACGGAGCCAATATGCTGTCAATGGTGAAGAGCGACGAGCCGACAGCCGACGACGTCTTCGGGACCACCGCGGAGGCTGTGGTTGCTGCGGCAGACAACTGAAGCTGGTGTCCACGCACATCAACATTATTAAAATCACACGATTCCCGTGGCGACGTCATTCCGTCGCATTCGTGATCCTGTTGCGTCGCGGTGTCTGTCGCCGCGTTAGCCGTCGTCGTGGCCGTCATTTCTGCCGCCGTCGCGGGTGGCCGTTCCGGACGATTTCCGATGTCGCCGAGACCAGCCGCCGTTGCCGCCGATCCGTAAATAACACCTGCCACACTGCCGACACGTCCGTCCAATTTCATTCGTCCCTTGTGAAAATTAAGAATGACGAAATCGAGTTTTATTTAAATTTTTAATGGCTCTGGATAATTAATATTATATTTTAATAATATTAAATGTTATAATATTGAATGTGTACGTATTTATGCTGCAGCGAATAGATAATATTTTATTATTATCACTAAATCGACCGTAACGTTATTATTACCTATTATTATTAACGTTTTCATTTTAAACGTTTTAACATAATAAATTATAGAGAGCCGTCAATCGTTTAAGTGGCGCGCGTTACGTTCGATTACCGTGTCGTCGTCGTCGTCGTCGTCATCATCATCGCTCACGGACTCTGCTGCGGCGGGTGTCGTATGTTGTATCGTCGGGATCGGGTGTTGCGCGCGCGATTGGTCGACGGCCTGCGGGGCCGGCACACACCCTGGCCCCTTTCTACGGTCCCGAGGGGGCGTGTTCGACGGCTCCCGTTTAATCGGCGGCGCCGGTCGGCGTTTATATATTTACCATCCCCCGTCTAATATATATATACATATATTATATACTATATATTGTATATGTATATACTCACGGGTATATAATATATAATGTGTATATAATATACTCGCGATAAAACCGCCCCTGCGGAACGCGCATCGCCCGCGCGTTTATTATTATATTATTATATTTACGTTGACACACGGATCGTTCGCGCTGCATCATCGTCCCAGCTGATGCTATTTTGTGATTTGTCAACATAATCTTAGCGGCGGCATCCCTACCCGCCGGGCCCGTTCCTCACCCGCGGACGGCCACTACCCCGTTAGCGGAACCGGGGCACGTGACGCGACGTTTTAAACGCGGGCCGCTGCGAAACACAATAATATAATATTATCGCGTCTATATATAATATGTAATATAATATTATAATATTTTATATTTCATATAATGGAGAAAAGTCGCACATTTCATATTATTATATTACGTATATAATACTATATATCGATGTCAACGCGGATATAAATTTTAATAAAATTGAAACGCTCGAATTTACCGAATTTATCGTGATTGTATTGTTTCGAGGCGAGATTTTTTTATTTTACAGTGAATTTAATATATAATATGATATTATAAAGTATAGGTATGTATAAATAAAAAAAAAAAAAAAAAAAAATGTTAAAAAATAGAAATGAAGACGAACGACAATTATAATCAGGAGCACAGAAATAATTTGAATAAATAAAAAAAAGTACATGGCTGTATTAAAATACATTTATAATATTATGTATAATGAAATATAAAAACTTTAATATTTTTTTCTCGACAAAGATTTTGTGGCGTCGATTTGGAAACCCGGATTGCTATAAAGTCTGGAGCTCCTGTCTTAATTGCGCATATACGGGACAAGAAAAATGAAATATATTATTGTAGTTAAATGGTAAAAAATTCAGATTTTTCCTTTTTTTTTCTATTTGCGGTTACCTGCAGTCTGCACTGTTGCCTCGTGTGGATGATACAGTCGAACATTTTCATAGTACATATTATATTTTAAAAAATTCGAATGCAATAATTTATATATATACAGGAAATAGTAGGCCACTCAACCAAACAACTCTATTTTTTTTTTATTTTTTTTAAATTCGTATTATCATGACTTTTAATAGAACAAATTGTTAACACATTTTCTGTGCAAGAAACGATTCAAATCCGGCCATCCGTATGGAAATTATAATGGTTTTGGAGCTGCCTGGTTTTTTGTTTTCTGAAGAAAAAGCCAGACAACGTTTGAATAGCTGTTGTACTCTAAATTTTAATCTTGTAGACTGAAATTATAACTATTATTTTGTTTATTTTCAATAACATGTACAGGTTTAGTTTAAAAAACAAAAACAAAAACAAAAACTCAAGTATCCTATCTATATTCTATGTAGTAGTATAAGCACTTGATAATAATTTATTCGGTTAAATACATAAAAAAAAAATAATTCTTAGTAATTTATTAAGGCGGCAAAAAAAAAAAAAATTACTAACTCAAAGCAATAAGAAGATAACTCCACAAATAATTTCTTATTTGTGGTTAAAAATGGAACAAATATTGACATATTAATTTCATTAAGATTTAAGAGTATACCACACTTTTTATCACAATTATTTTAAGTTTATAAAATCACTTTTATATGCATTATTCTTAACTCGCGTGTATTTAATAAAAATTAAATATGTTCTTCCTGGAAAATTTGAAAAAGACGGAACTGAGGTTATTGCACGTACTATATACAGAGCCCTTATTTTTAGACATTTTCGTTACGAAAAATTATAAAATCTTTATAGTTTTGTAAAATTATTCGGGTCGGTCGGCAAAAGAAATTGTAAATTTCAGTCTTCATGATGTTATTATTTGGATACGTATATAGTTATTATAATATATATACTCGAAAAAGAAAAATATAGGTTAGGTTAGGCGTATATATATTGCGTATTATATTTAAGTATATAAAAAGAGGGAAAAATGTGCATTTTGAAATAATACAATCATAATATTATATAATAATAATAATATATATAGTAAGTACTCAAATATATGGTATTATAATAATATATTTTTGTTGTTTGAATCCTTCGCTAAAATAAATAAATGTCGAAAATCTGTAAACGACAAAATACATTCGTTGGTAAACATTTGTGTAATTTAAATTGTATAATATAAAATGTTCACTTTAGATGTATTATTATTGTTTTTTTTTAAAAAAATTTTTTAACGTTTTCGGCCGTTCGTAAAGTAAATTCAATTCAAGTTTACCCGCGAATATTCACCGAGTGTTATTATAATAATATATTTTAATATTTTATTATCGTGCACACTATACATATAAATATATTATAATAAAATGGTCGAATATAATTTTATCATACAGGGTGATCGGAATTTCATGTCTATACTTTTTAGAGTTATTTAATTTTAATAATTTTCGATAAATGAAAATATTATTGTAAAACGCATATTTACGTATAATATTTAACAATATGAACACTTTTAAATTAAAATTCAATAATAAAAAAAACAGTCTAGACGTGCAATATTGGTGATACACGGATAGTATCACATTATTTTATATTATATTAATTATTTGAAATCGTTAATTTTATATTATGCACATACTTATGTTTTTTCCAATGTTAAGTATGATAATAATTTAGTAAAATCATTAAAGAAATTTATTTTTATAAAATTAAAGAATAATATTATAAATTTACGAGGATATAATATAAAATAATATTATATATCGTAATTATTATATTATTTTGTTCAGTTGAGATGGCTTTATATAAATCTGCTACGGTTTACGAATATATTATTTATCGCCACGTGAACGTTATACTTATACATTATACTTTTACTTATGAATTCTATATTATTTAGTAAATTCTAATTATATTGAAAATACATAAACACTATAGCCAGGGCCGTATTTAGGGGGGGCATTGGGGACAATTGCCCCGGGCGGCTTAATTTTCAATTATTTATAGGGGCGGCAACTGGATACCTAGATGTTGACTGTTGTTATTGTTATTTGTAGATCTATATTATATAAAATTAAATATCTATTCAGTATTCTGTGAACCATTACGAGTATACGTACTAATCAGCTGGCAAGTATTATGGAGTTGACGGTGGACTGTCACATTATCAAACATACCATGGTATAAAATGATATTGTGCGTTTCTTAACCATGGATAATACAGGTTAGGTTAGATTATTATCGATTTATTATCTATTTATTATCTATGTTTTTAACTCCCAACCACAGAAATATATATTAAACATATAAATATATGTATTATAATATATGTTTAATATATATATATGTGCTCCCAACCCGCGCGGTGATCGATAGAACAACTACTACTCGCCCCACTTTAATGAGTATGTTTATATTTTTATTAACCGTCACATGTCACGTATTGCGTATTGCCGTATTCGGTGCTCTCGTGTTTCCCTTTCGTCGCGTATTTAATTATAATAAATTATTACGTTTTGTTGTTTCTTATTTCTTTCTTTCTTAATTAGAACATTCAGTAAGTACTAAACTTGTAATTATCTACTACTATCTATATCTTTTAATTTTTATAATTTTATAATTTGTTTTTAATTTATGTAATTATTAGAATATCTAAATTTTGATTATAAATAATGCAGTTATAATAATAATTGCTACGCCTACTACAAGGCAATGCTTTAAATTTTGCTACAGCAATAATAATATTTTACAGATTAGCTTTTGATTGATAGATTATTGCTTGCCTGGCTTTTAAAAAATGGATGGGAAAAAAAGGTTAAGTGGCGCTGCTTATCGTAAAAGAGCTACGATAAAGACAGTATATAGATATTTTAATAAAAAAATTTTGGAGTCACCTTTAATAAATGGAGAAATTGTAAGAAGAAATTATTTTTTGTATTCTGAAACTAAAGGTGCTATTTATTGCTACCCATGTGTCTTATTTGGTAATAAATCTTCATTTTCTGCATGTGGATTTGCAAATTGGAAAAAAGTAGAAGAAAAATTATCTAGCCATGAAAATTCACAGAAGCATCGTTTCAATATTTCTACAATGAAACAAAGAGGTGTAATTTTAGAACGAATTGATCAACAAATGATTTATCAAATGGAATTTGAAAATAACTACTGGAAAAATATTTTAAAACGGGTAGTTGCAGTTGTCAAAGCATTATCATCGAGAGGATTATCATTTAGAGGCAATTCAACTCAAATCGGATGTTCAAATAATGGTAATTTTTTAATGGCAATTGAATTGATTGCTGAATTTGATGTTGTACTTTCTGAACATTTAAAAAAATATGGTAATCCAGGGAAAGGCCATACTTCTTATATATCTTTTCACACGTATGAACAATTTATTATTTTGATGGTAGAAGATGTGGTAAATAATATTGTTCAAGAAGTTAAGACAGCCAGATATTTTTCAATTTCTATCGATTCTACGCCAGATATATCACATATTGACCAATTGTCATTCATAATTCGTTATGTTAGTATACATGGTGAACCAGTGGAACGTTTTATGTGTTTTATTGATAATATTGGTCATAAAGCTCAACATATGTTGGATGCAGTTTTATTAATATTTAAAAAGTATGATTTAAATACAAAATATTTAAGAGGACAATCGTATGACAACGCTGCAAATATGTCAGGTATATATAATGGCTTACAGGCAAAAATAAAATCAATTAATGCACTCGCTGATTTTGTCCCGTGCTCGGCGCATTCTCTTAACCTAGTAGGAAAAAATGCAGCTAGTAGTTGTTTTCAAGCAAATGAATTTTTCAGTTTTCTTCAAAATCTATATAACTTCTTTTCTGTATCCACACATAGATGGAATATTTTAAATACTTCAATTAAAAGTCTCTCAGAAACTCGCTGGTCAGCAAGATCAGATGCATGCAAATCTCTAAATAAAAATTGGTCATCAATTATAAATGCATTAACTGAAATATCTGATGAAAAAATAGAAAATAAATCTACTTGCTATGAAGCTAAAGGTATCCTAAAACATATGAGAACTCTGGAAACATCTTTTATGTCAATTTTCTGGGGTGATATTTTAGAGAGATTTAATGCGTGTAATGCAAAATTACAATCTGTACAAATCGATTTAGGTATAGTAGTAGAAATTTATCAATCATTAATAGATTTTTTAAATGATATTCGAACTGATCAAATGTTTATTGATTATAAAACCCGCGCAGTCAACAAATGTGACATTTCTCATTTTAAAATTAGTAATCAGCGTAAGAAAAAAAGAAAAAGATTCTTTGATGAAAACAACAGTGAAGAACATGTTTTTGATGAATTTGAATATTTTAAGATTAATACATATTTTTATATTTTGGACCAAATAAAATCAGAATTAGAAAAGAGAAAAACTTCTTATGTAGATTTAACATTTAAATACAATTTTTTTTTTCATTTAACGGAACTAACACCAACTGAAGTCAGAAAAAATGCTGAATATTTACAAAAGAAGTATAAAAATGATTTGGGTACCTCATTTGCTACCGAATGCGTTCACTTTCAAAGTCATTTAAAAGGTCTACAAAATCAAAATGTTTCTTTTCCAAAAACCATTTTAGAAATGAATATTTATATAAGAAAACATGGGCTTGTAGAAGTTTACCCATATTTTGACATTGCATTAAGAATGATATTATGCACTCCAGCTACAAATTGTTCAGCTGAACGATCCTTTTCAACGCTCAAAAGAATAAAAAATTATTTAAGATCAACAATGAATGAAGACAGACTCAATTCATTAGCTGTGTTAAATATTGAATCAGATTTAACAAAAAAAATAGATTATATAGATATTATTGAAGAGTTTTCCAAAAAAAAATCAAGAAGAAATGTATAAACAATAATATGATGTATTTGTAATAAAGTGGATAATCCCCTTAATACTTTTTTCTATGTGTTTTGTAACGTTTAATTTTTTAGTAAAAATTAATAAAACAAAAGAAAATTATAATACACATAAATTATGATAAAATATATTGAAATGTACCTATATGTAACCATGTAGGGGGGGGGCGCAAAAATTTTACTGCCCCTGGGAGTAAATAATATAAATACGGCCCTGACTATAGCCAATAATAATAGTTCGCATCATATATATTATATTATACCAACAGGAATGGAATAAAAATAAAAATAATTATAATAATATTGTATAATACCTAATACGTAATAATAATATTATATTTTTTAATCGGAACCAGCAGCTGTTTATGCATATTTCGAAAAACACAAAAATCAGTTTTGTTACAGTTGGGAAATTCGAAAATATCGAAATAATACCAATTTATTATTATGCACAAGCGGAAAAATACTTAACAGCGGTTTGCATATGCGATAGGTCTTTGATCGTTTATTGCGAGAGTAGGTACCTATATATTTATAATCTCTGCGAGCGGACGATGTCACGGGGCATAAGCAAATAAACATTATAATCGTCCGAGTAAACAAATATAAAATATAAATTTGTCGGACACGACCAACTGCAGTGTATCCATACAAATAACATAATCTAACCTAACCCGACTTACTTACTTATAATATATATTATAATACGACAATAAATATAATATAATAAAATGTAACCATACGCGTATTATGTTCAACGCTGCAGAATTACATTCGAGAGGGATTTTTTTCATTTAAATTTGAATAAAAAATATTATATAAATTCAACGGTCAAAGTAAAATTGTCAAAATTCGATTATTATTATTATTATTATTTTTTAAGTTATCGAGTAAATGACCTAATCTTATTAATTATATATTTGTATATACACACGTCAACAAAAAAAATTAATCAAATCTCTTGTCATATTTTCTATAATTTGTTATTTATAGGCTTTTAGTAATGCTAAACAAATTTAATTTAATAGTAATGAATAAAAATCGACATTTCTTGAATTATTGTACGATTGTTAATAATTTACAATTATTTTTTCATAGAAAGAAACATATTGTTAAAAGACTCGATTATTATACATAAAACGCGTTATTAATTTATTGCACGTATTATATTATTTCGATAATTAAATTATAATATAATTTAAAAGCGAAATGCAATGTACTCGTGTATAATGGAAGAAGAAGTACAATTTATTGGATATTATCGGTTCTAATATAACAAAATTTAATATTAAGCTCCCGAATTTTTTCATTACAATAAATGTTTCGTGTTATATTATGTTATATTCCGTTCGAATAATAAATTTAATTTATATTAAGTTATTTATAACCATAAATTTATTATTAATATTTATATAATAATTACTCGTATAATATTATTCTAGACGTAGTTTGGTAAATTTTATAATGGATGAATTTTTACCATCATTGTCAGGCAAAAATGCGTATTACAAATGATGGTAATGAGTAGAATCCATTAAATATATGATATACCTAACAAAAAGTTTATTACTTTCACTTTAGGCTTAGGGAAAAAACGTTTTTCTAGCAGGATGACAAAAAAAGAAATATATATATATATATTTTTATTTTTATAATACTAAGTGCAGATGAATTTGATTAGATGCCTCGCGGCTCTTTTTACGCCGATTCTACCCTCATCCGTTCACGAGCAAAAAATAATTTTATAATATCCTTTATTGAAGTTGAAGGAAAGTCTAGACGTGTTTAATAATAACATAATAACACATTGTCATTATAACTTATAAGAATGATCATTGGATCATTAAATAATTCAACATTAGTTTTGTGAAACTCGCATAGAGAAACTAATTTAACAATAATTAATTAAAAATTTAATTTAATTAGAGTATAAATGTATAATGGAACAATATAATAATCCATTTTCTTCACTCGAAGGGGTTGATTTTAGTTCTATGCATATCCTTTATTATTTTTATTATATTATAATATTGATATAATTTGCAATTTATAATGAATATGATTACATATTTTATATATTATATATTGTATAATAATAATATATATTATATTTTATATAAAATGATAATTCATAGAACTTAGTGTTGGACAAATATGAGCTTAATTAAGGAGTAAGACTATATTCAAGAAATACTTAAAGTTAACTTTATAATTAAATTTTACTTTATAATTTTTATTAGCATATTGACATAATTTTCAATCTTAAAAGTTAAAGTCAACTTGAAAATATTACAGTTGGGTCAAACCATACTTATATTTAATATGATAATACAATGATAACTTATAAATATGCAATAAAATAACAATTAAATTGAAGTACCCAGACAATAATAAATTAATAAAACGAAATTGATTTATTAAAATTTATTGCACTTTTTGATTTCACTATGAAAAACACAAATATTATATAGGTAGTAAATCTTCACCTATATTATAGTATAATTTAATATTAGATTTACAAAAATGTAATATTAATGATAAGTATAAGTATAGACTATATATTAATATTTCTATATAAAAATATTTAAAATCATCTTTATATTAAAACCACTTCTAAAGAATTACATTTCAAGTAAAACTTTAAGAATATATCATGAATATGGTCATTATAATATAAATAGGGTAATCCCTACCGTCTCAGACACATAACGGACGGGAGGTTATATAATATTGTCTAGATTGAGGTCTTAAGTAATCTAAGTTTTATAGAATTCTATACAATAATGTACCTACTCGTATTTACGCATTGACTTTCTTTAACAGATAATCATATAAATACCAAACCGTTAGATACTGTTTAAATACCATAGACTTTTCTAACATATAACAGAATTAAAAAAAAAAAAAATAATAATAATAATAAAAATAATAAAATAAGAATATGTATGTATATTTCGGGAGTCATGATGAAAATGTGTAGAGATGAAAGCAATATGAGTCGTTGGTTTTGAATTTTAAAGTCGCGATTTTCGCACACGCGGAAGGGATGAAAAATTTAACTTTTTAGTCGTTGATTATTGATATTATTGCAGTATATTTAATTTACATAATCGCGTATATACTATACGTATATAATTTCTATAAAAAAAAATAAATAAAAAACGACTCGATCGAGTGGAGACTTTGTCTAAAATAATATTCATCCTCGTTCGACCCCGCTGGTCAACACTCAATTTATACGTTATTATGCCCGTTTAGAGGAACAAGTTCGACACTCGCATTATTATTGTATACACGACAATATATTATAATATTATTTATAATGCATAGTAATAAAAAAAATAAAAAAGAAAAAGACGCGTACTTATACGCATTTGGTGCATTGTGTGTACAGTACACGTAAAATACAAATATTTTATTTATAATGCGTAAGAATTCGTTTCGGTCCACTTGAGCACCGGTCGGTCGGCGCAACAATATTATGTGCACGGCGGCGGTGAAAGGACCGAGATAATACCAAACATATAATATTGTATATTTATAATATTATATTGCGTTAACCGCTGAATCACTGGGCGGCGAACGATAATAACATACTCGTATTATAATAATATAAATAAGAGCCAATCGTCCGCGAACGGTCCAACGCGACAATGGATAATCACGTGAACTGACAAATCGGATGGAAAATGCGGCGGACTTTATTAAGGGGAGTGCGTTGACGAATTTTGTCAAAATTTATACGGCACCCTTTTGAAAATTCAAATTGATTAAGTATATAAAAGTGTTGATAGCGGAGCGTATATTTTACGTCAAAAATAATAAAAAAAAAAACTGTATAAGTATATGCTGTATAAATAACACTCGACAAATATACATTGTGTTAGTAATATAGGTATAATAAATTTAAAATTTCGGAAAATGTTAACACGTCGAAAGGACTGCCAACTTATTTTCTATATTATGCTTACGTATATATTGTGTCAAATTAAAAATGTTCGTTCGATATAATTTTCCATTTTTTTTTTTTTTTTTTATTTTTCTATGTAGATACTTAATTATTACGAAAAAACGATTTTGACGCATAAAAAAATATACTTACGAGCGCTAAAACTACTCCGATATAAAATGAAATTTTCAACTTATATGTACGAGTTATATATTATGTTTTAACATAAAAATTAAACGCCAGATTAATAAGTTATTTTATCTTCTATCCAGGTATATCCGTATATATCAATCGATTATAATCGATATTGTTACCTATTTAATATTATTATATAATAATTATATAATTCTATAATTTAATAATACCTTGTATTAGGGAAGAGTGGAGAGCGTATGTCCAACTGCAAAACCAACCTTAAGGGTTGAATACCAAGATTGTAATAATAATTAATAGTAATAGACGAACATATATTATTATTTCATCATCATAAATCGTATAATTGTTGTTGACTTTGAGCGCCGAAAAATTTGAAGAAAATAATATCGTCTCTCTAGTCTAGACGATAAAATCTTGAATACATCTCGATTATTATTTATTATATTATGTTCGTTATTGTCGGATTACCACTTATACCTGGAGTTGTTCTTTTAGCCTCGAGTGCCCCCCCCCCAACCCCAACACAAAAACATTATTTTTATACGTGTGCACGGGGCAATAAAACAAAATATAATGTATAATAATAATATTATTATACTCAAGTCGTTGTTGTCGAATCATCGTCGTCACGAGTCGGTTATTTTACGTGTTTCGCTTATTCCGATAATTCTTCAACTGTTTGTCTTCGAAATCCGCCGAAGGTTTAGGGGGACCAGGACGAGTGAGAGAGAAAACTTTTCCACACACACTACACGGCCGGTAAACACGCGTAGGCAAACACCCACAAGACTATAAATATACCGGATGGGGTATATCATTACGCTTCGCGGACATTTCACGTCAAACTATAGTGCACATAAAAAGTGTAAATTCTTCTCGAACACCCTGTATGTTTGTTTCTTCGTATCCTGGCTGTTCGTACGAGTGTGAGAAGGTCAAATGGGCAAACAAACCAGACTTCAAATCGAAGTTGAATTTTATAATTTCTCACCCCTCCCACTCTTTCCCCTGGGACGGAGTTATAGGGATATCGAGTGTTTTTTCTACAGATTGATAGTACATTATTATGTCAACAGTCAACAACAGGATAAGAAACGTTAATGGCCGTATAAATATTATATTTTATTAACTCAATACAATAATTTTATATGTGCGTTTGATATAATATATAATTAATTTTTAAAATTACGAAAACACGAAAAATAACTTAAATAAAATACCAACTATATAGATGTGACACACTACACAAGACAACTTATAACTGTTATTTAAAAAAAAATATATATATAAATAATACATTTTTTAGATTCTGAGCGAAGCGAAGAATGTATTGGTTTTACAATGATGTGTTATTTTTTTTTTTTTTTTTTTTTTTTATGTATGAAAACAAAATTACGACCCGAAATAATGCTCCGATTTTCACGAATAGGGTATGTTTCCGGTAGCAAAGTGGATGTAGTCGGTACTTTATTTAGGTCATTCTTCGAATTTCTCAAAATTGACCCTATGCGGTAGAAAAAACGGCGAAAAAATGACGAAAAAACGGCATTTTTCGCGAAAAATGAAATTTCGACGAATTCGATTTCTATATTTCACTATAACTCAAGCAATTTTTAAGATAGGGACCTGAAATTTATTTTGGATGTTTACATAGCTATTATAAATATGTGGTATAATTTTGGAACCGTTATGTTAATTTTTCTACAAAATATTGGACTTTGAATTTTTCGTAAAATTCTCGTCTTTACGTATATAATGTTTGATAAAATTAGCAATTTTGGGTATTTAGGTCTGAAAATTTTACTGAAGTATACTTACATATTACTTAACATCATACTAAAATATTGGAAAAATCCATTGTCACAATTTTTTTTTATAGCTGTTTTAAGTTGATATTTTTAGTTCAATCGAAAATTATAATCTGACTGAACTTCGCTCAGAATCGTTTTTTCGAATGCAATGGTTTATCATTGCATTCAAATTCTAAGTAAAATTAAATGCTATGATTCGCACACCTGTATCCTGTGCGGCAGGAGTATCAGCTCATCTTTTTTAAATATTATAATATTATTTTTATTTTCACACTTTAACTGTAACAATAACTGTGATCAGTTAATAGATTTATAAATGTATAAGTTCTTTCAAATGTTCGATTTTAAAATGATTTAATATAACATTATTTATTACAGGGGTGGCCAACAGGTCGATCGCCATCGCGAGATGAATTACAGTCGATCGCGACACCATTTCGCTTTTTCTTAAATTTTTTCAGAAAACAAATAAAATAGTTATTTGTAAATTTGTATATTCCACGAATATAAAAATTAAATTTAGAATTAGATTTAATAATACATATTTATATTGTAAAATAAAAGTAATAAAAGAAGTGTAACACGCATGTGTGTACATATAATTTATTTTTTTATTTTTTTTTTTGGTTGATCGCGACTACCTAGAAAAATTCAGAGGTCGATCACAAATCAATTTAAAGTTGGCCACCCCTGATTTATTATATTTTCAAAGTAAATATTATATAAAATAAAAATGTACATGATACAAATCATAATGACATTGAAATCACAATTTTCGGAAAAATCATGGTTTTTTTTATTTATTTAAATATATCTAACTGTAAATTGTAATAATATTGTACCCAATATTTTCCAAAAATCGATTTAACCACGCCTATTGCGTTTATTCCGAATTTAGCATTAAATCTTGTACTTAATTATATAAACATATTATAAATTTAAAATTCATTTTTTTTTTTTTACTTATTTTTTGAATATTTTTAAACAAAAAAAATCATCACGGTATCGTTAATATGAAATGGCGTTAATATCATTAAATTTTGTTTATTCAAAAAAACACAAACAAAACATTAAAATTATACATTTCTATTGTAGTTTGTAAACAAATATCACATGACGTAATATGATTAAATATATAGTTAATATATTATTATACTTTATTTAATTATGATAACGACCCCACGATTATAGTACATACGTAGAGATTATCAAAAATATTTGTATTGTATTCCATGATAATAATATAAAATTGAAAACAATTCAAATAGGTAATTTATTTATTATTATTATAAATAAAAAAAAACAAGGGAAGGGATACAGGTGTAAAGAGAATTACAATTATAATTATTAATGTTAATAATTAATAGTAATTTGAATGCAATGATAAATCATTACATTCGTGAAAACGATTTTGAGCGAAGTTCATCAGATAATATAATGTGTAGTGTGCCGATTAAAATTTTTACATTTATCACTCTCTACGTTCAATATAAATAATTTATCATAAAACCCCTAAATGAGACACCTAAATATCCAAATCTGGCAATACTTCGCTCAGAATCGTTTCTCGAATTATTTATCATTGGCCATTGCATTCAAATTTTAATCAAAATTCAACACTATCCACTTACACCTGTATCCCTTCCACACCAGTATCCCTTTCCTTGATTTTTATACTTTAAACAAATATAAAAAAAAAAAAACGTAAATGTAATAGTTCACAATTAATTGAAACTGTGTTAATTAAAATGTATTTAAGCTTCAATAATATTTTCAAAATTTTTAAAAAAATTTTGTCAATTTTTAAAAAAATTTTGTCAATTTTATTTAACATTATTGTAAAATGTTGTAATATCATAAGAAAAATCCATAATAAAACTTTAGATTTAATGTATAATTTTCTTAAAATGAGAAATAATGTAAAAAGTAATTGATTAATTATATACGTGTTTAATAAAACAATTTAAGTTAATAAAATTTAACACGTAATTAATACGTGTTAAATCAAAAAAATTATTGGTAAACTAGAAATAAGTTGATCTCATGATTTACACCGAAAATAATAAAAATACCCTTCAAATTTTACAATTTTTAAAATTATGTATTAAAATTATTATTTGCAAACGATACATTTAAAGTTATTTTTATTACAGATTATAATAATATGTATTATATATATACTACTGTGAATAATAATAAATTATTATGTACCTTATTATATTCGTTTAATTTTAAATGTAGAGCAACTATATTTACATTATTGACAATTGGAGTACCTACCTATATTTTAATTATTGTCATTTAATTTGAATTGTTTCTCTTTCCTCAGTTATAATTTGTTATAATTTTATAAATGTTTACTATTTTCATAATTTATTTTATGGAGTTTGAATGATAAGATAAAATGTTCAGCAGTTAGACTGTTTAAATAAAGCGTTCCAAGAAATATGGATAAGACAAATTATACTTATTTATTTTATATTAATTAATTGTATAATTAATTCTATTTTATATTAATTAAAAAGTATTTATTTTAAATTTTAATTAACTTAAAAACAATTTAAATTTTTATAACATAATTAACCAAATTTCATTATAAATTTACTATTATAACGCAAATATGAATTATCACAATATATTATTGTTGATCATTTTCGTTAATGTCACGTATCACCAGCTTTCCAACAATGTATTTTCAAAACGTTTTAGATTAGAATTAAATCACATTATACTTTGCATAATATATAGAATGAAAATAATGTGATCAGTACCTACTGTAATTTGTCAAAATAAACACTGTGAAATGTGAATTACATTTTGAATTTTGTACTATAGGGAATAGGGTAAATAATTATAATATATATTAATATTATAATATACCTACTCAGGCACACATTCGAAACATGAATATAAATGATAATAATATGTTAATGTTTGTTATTCTATAAATAGTGCACAAATACATTTAAACGGTAAATTTGCATTTTATCATTTATTTTGACGATTCGTGATAATACGATGATAATAATAATAATAATATATATTTCGTTCATGTATTTCGTTCTATAAATGCGTTTAAATCCTTAAAAAGACTAAAATAACGATAACAAATTCTCATGAATGCGAGAATTGAGTGAAATTAATACTTGGGGAAAAAATGAATGTTTAAAACGTATAGAAACGAAAATCAATTTCCAATACGTAATCGTAAGCAATTTTCGGATATCGTTTGAAATCGTCGCAAGTTTTTACAATAATTCAATCATATTATAATATACAGATACGTTTTGAAAACTTCAATTTTTTTTTTTTTTTTTTTTTTGATTGGGGGAATCGCGTGAAATTTAAATGGTGTATAATAATCCAAACGTCCTCCACACACGTATATGGTATAATATAATATTCGATGACGAGTATATTACGAAAGACGATGGGTTGTGGGTGGAGGATGGGTGAGAAACCGAGTCGGGCATTCTTCGCGATAGTTTTTGTTGACACGGGAACCCGCGGTAGTCAAGTGGCCCTACACTATTTGTTTTTCGAGAATCAAACTAACGTTATCAGCTGCCATAAGCCAGGCGTGTAAAACAATTAGTGCCCCTGCCGAACCGCACACATAAAGGGATCGGCGGCTTGTGTTTCCGTTAAAAGGGACGTCGCGCAACCCGAGACGATGACCCTTCGGCGGTCGGGCGGGGGGCGCTATTATGTATTATTATCGTGGTGATATATTATTGCGCGCGCGTGTATTTGTTCGGCCGAACTAACGCGCCAAAGCCCGCGGATATTATCTGGCTGAGCAGTGGCAATCATCGTCGTCGTCGCCGCCGCCACCGCCGGTACTTACCCGTACTTACGTAATCGGACACCGATTGCTCAAGTCTCCGGACGCGGCTCGCAATATAAACATTATATGAACGTGTGTAACAGTCTCGGGTAGGATATATTTTTATTTTTATTTTTTTTTTATTTTCCGAATAAAACCCTATCACATTTATTTATTGGGATTCCGGGCTGAAAAAACTCTGAATTTTGTCTCGACTCGAAAAATAATTATTATCATCATAAAGCGCGTAAATCTGATTAAGCTACCATTGTATATACTAATAAACTAATTAAATCCTGGACGATTGGATACCAGCGAAAAATCAAAAGTGTCCGCGGAATAAATAACGATTTCGTCATAAAACCTTAATATTGTTATTTTTCCCCCAATTTATTTATTAATCCTTAAGTTTAACGTTCTATAACGGATATTTCGACGAAAAAATCAAAAATTTAAACTTAAACGTTTTGAAAATAAATAGAGTTAACAAATACCTTCCACACAAAGAAAATATTTAGATTTCGTTTTGAATTTGAATTTATTTCCAGTCTTATCATTATCAATTTACTGTACAAGACAAGTGCATACTGATGACAATATATGACACTATATTGACTATTATATGTAAGGTATATAAGTGACACTGAAATCTTATATCTAAAATATTATTAGAAAACAATTGATAAACACAACGATAATTTATCGATTTTTCAAATTAGATGAATTCGTTGTTTTGGAAATAAATCCATCACTATCGATCGACTGATACCTACTTTGGAGGCGTGATCTGGATGTTTTGTCAAAATTGTATAGGTTTTTATAAAATAATTGTTGGACTATTTTTTGGAAGACTCGTATATTATACGCATTATCACGAAGACGACCGAAGGAGTAGAAATTATTTTATGATTAGGAATCAAGACAGTGAATGAAACAATTGATTTAATAGCCATTTTACGGGAATTCGAATAATCCCATTCTGTTGTAAATTTGGTTTAATAAAACAATAATTCGAGTATATATGAGTCGTTTTATTGAACGTTTAAATATTTTTTAACGTATGATTCCGACCCTAAAATGCATTTGAGGATATAAAATATAATACGAAGTTGATGTGTTTATTAATGTATAATGGAACGACAAATCGTGCTTACATATTATGTTTACTGAGTCCGCTGCGATTTAACTACCGCTGTCAATTACACGCATTTAATAAGAGAGTGCTCATAAGGACTTTATTATTTTTATCACGCCGCGTGCGGTTAGGTTATTATTATTGTAATTTTTTTTTTCGCTATACTTTATGACAATAATGCATAAAACGTGTTCACTTCAAACTGGATAAATATTTATTCATTTCTCACAATATCGTGTTCTCGATTTCATATTATATACAAGACGAGATCTGTTTCAAAACGTTACGCGGGACTAATACAATATTGTGCCCATTGTATCAGTACCATACAATATTATATTAGTTTAATATTACAAATACAATATTTGTGTTCGTAAATTTCAGCAAAATTTAAAAAAAAAAAAAAAAAAGAACACGAAGTTGTTATCTCATTATGATATCTAGTCTTTTTCTAGATTTTATACTAATAAGTAATATAGTGATTAACGTGTTTGAAATTTGAATAAAGTAGAATTTTTTTTTTCAAAAAAAATATATGATGATATCATACACTATTAAATAATAAAATATCCTGATCAATCTCACAAAATATTACTATAATACTAACCTTAACTAATATAATAAGTTGATAATTATTAAATTAAAATTCGTATGAAATTTTATATATTAGTAAATAATAATATTTTTACATTTTCAAAAGTACGTTTATATACTTTATACTTTTAGCAATGTATTACGAGTATGATTCTATATGAAATTAAGAAAAAATTTAAAAAATTTAAAAAGCGATATCTGCATCACATAACGAAATAGGTATAAACTAATTATTTTACTTACTAAAGTATACAATAATTAATAATTGTCATTTACATTTCTAAAATAAATTATAAGTAATTTATTTTTAATCATTTCGTTTGACGTATTATTTTTTAAATAATTCTTGTAGGTTATTTCCTGACAATGAATTTTACCAGTTTAATTTCTAAAACCATATTAAATGTTATACTTCTAATATTTGTTTAAAATAAAATAATATCAATATTTATACAAAAAAAAAAAAAAAAAAAATAGTAAATACTTTTTTAAAATGATTTGTAATATTTATATATTATATAATATACGAATGTACGTACTTACATTCAATAAGAGCTTTACAAAAACATTTAGGTAGGTTTTATTTACTGTTTTACGTAATGGGCAATTTCCTTTTGTAGACGCGTTGTCGTATTTATTTATACTTGACCGGAAGGATCCTATTAAAGCGAACCATCTACAAATTCGAGTGTATTTTCAATTGTAACACGCGGTACCTTAATATCTCGGAAGATATGATTTCTTAACCTCGTTTAACACGATAATTGCAGCGGTTTGTCTGATATATATATATTTTCTTATTAATATAAATTTATTTAAAAAAAAAAAAATAAAATAAAAACATAATTGTTAAACGATAATTAATTTAATAATAATTATAATAATGTACGCGTGACGACTAAAATAATTAATTTGAAAATCGTCACGTTTCGTACAATAAAATATATGACGAGGTCGTTTTAAAAATAATAATAATTAATAATACGTATATAAAATATTATGATTTATATTTTGACTTGGTCGCGCATTTGAAATTTTAATGCTACCGTAGGAATGTTTTTGACAGCGGTTTAAAAAGTTAATTATAGTTTGATACCATTCGATTGTAATGTTAATGAGGTTATTGTTGTCATAGGGTGTCAGTGTCAGGATCCAACTTCGCCCTTAACACATACAATAAAATTCAATCTTACGTCCACCCTATTTATATTATCACCTTTTGTGCTGTTATCGCCTACACACAAAAATCGAATCTACCCAGAAAACCTACACATTTTAATCATTACGACTAATATAATTAATATAATTCACTGCAGCTACTGCTCTTTATAAAGTCTGCTTTTGCATGAAATTACCATAGTATTATTGCTCTTTTAACTATATAGGTTTTAATATTTATATTCCATTATAAAACACGTTTCATAATAAATTATATTACTCCAGTTTCGTAGATATATATCTACATATACTCAGTTATTTATTACTCCCAAAATTTTGACCAAGACTTTTATTTAAAAAATAATAGCAGGTACTAAATATAAAAACATTTAAAACCAAAAAAATAATTCCAGCTAAAAATAAAAAGCAAGGGAAGGGATACTGGTGTGGAAGGGATACAGGCGTAAAGAGGATAGTGTTGAATTTTGATTAAAATTTTAATGCAATGATAAATCAATACATTTGAAACGAAAGTTCATCAGTTAATATATGTACTGATTTAAATTTTTACATGTATCAGTCTCAATCAGTATCAATATAAATCATTTATCATAAAACCCTTAAATGAGTCACCTAAATACCCAAATGTGACAGTACTTCGCTTAGAATCGTTTTTCGAATGTAATGATTTATCATAGTATTCAAATTTTAATCTAAATTCAACACTATCTTCTTTACACCTGTATCCCTTCCCTTGCTATTTTGGATAGTTAAATGTAAAATATAGTAATATAATTTTTTTAAAGACATTTTATTAAAATTTATATGGTAGAAATTTTTTTTTGTATTTATATAAAACATAAATTGACAACTTATAGGAGGATTCCTGCGCAAATTTTTTTTTGAAATCTTACACTTAAACATGTTTTTTTGACGAATTTATATTAGTTACATTGTACATGAGTGCCTGGTAATTATATTCGGATACGAAAGATATTACTTTTGAACAATCGATTAATAAACTAATTTATTAATGCATTAATTAATGATTTCAGCATCCCGTAAAGGCATAAACAAATCATGGAGAAAATAAAATTATCAAGTTTAAACTGGGTATAAACACAGGGAAGAAACATTATCGTAGTAACCTAACCATATGAACTATAATAATGCGCCTATACAATAGTAGTTGGATGCATTTTTTATGATGTCCTTTCTCAAATACAACACCGTAAATACGACGTAAAATCAAACCGTTTTATATATTATTATGTCGTAGTCGTATCGTTTACTAAAAAGCATATTATTTACCAACTTTAATAATGTTTACTTTTGTCTTTTGCCGTATATCCCGTATATGTGAGCTCCTTATAAAGAGTTTCTCAAATTCACGATGACTTCTTAAGTTCACCTCTTAGGCGAATACAGAAGGGTGACATTTTCACCACGAACCAAATACGAAAAATATTTTTTAATAGAAGCTCTTCTAAAAATATTAAAATTAAAATATTTGTATTATTATTAATTATAACTGCACTAGTATAAAATACCTTTATCGATGTGTAAAATATCTCGAGGACACACCTGTAATTTATACGAAAAGTTAAATTAAAAACGATATTTGTTATTTACAATTTACAAAGTATTAAAAACAAATAACAATAATTATTAGTTTTAATGTTGTGGTCAGGAAATTCTAAAAAATGAAATAAATATAAATTATAAATCTAGTGAACACTGTAATTTTATACGAGATTCTATAAATTATAATTTTTTACGAAATTCGTAGGTACCTAATCAAATATTGTGTATGGAGTTTTCACCTACTCTGGTAATTATACGTTATAATTTTAATTATGTGAAGACAACAATGAAGACGAATTAATAGATATCAAATATTTTATTTTCCTTATTTTATTTGATAGGTAATAATAATATTATTTAATTGTATTATTGTATTATATTCCATGAATTTTTATTAATTTTTTATTATTAGCAGCAAACTGAATGAACAATATTATACATTACAAAAAATCCTAGAAAAATGTAGCTAGAATAAAGATGATTATGTTGTATGCAGGCAGGTGATACTTAAATACATACGCGATATGTTGAAAACGTATAATACATTGTATAGGCCCCAAAGGCCGCTATTATACGAATTACGATCTCGAGGATTTGGATCCATTTTCATCATTTAAATACAATCCCCACCGCGAAAATCCTTATAGCCGCCAAAGCCCGAGGCATTCTTTTACTATATAAAACCGAGTCCAAAGATTTTACTTTGTCTAATAAGCATCTCGAAATCCTTTTGGTTCGTATTAGTGATAGAAAAAAAAATTCATTATTATATATATTTTTATTTCATTAGGGTAATTGATTCGCATATAAGCCCGTGACGAGAGCACACAAATACGCGTTTGCACAGAATTTCGTAGGTACGACAAAAAAAAAAATAACGATAATGATAATAATAATTATTAGGTAACGATAATGTATAAACAGCATTTTAAACTGTTCGTATATTTTGGATATTGCGTTGAAAAAAAAAGAATGACTTAAATATCAATAATTTTCGAAATTCGATTCAACGATAATCATTATAGGTATTGTTATAATCCTGTCCTGACACATCCTATATTATTTAAAATTCCTAGATTTTTAGAAAAATTATCGTTTACCGTCGATTTCTATTCTATATTCTATATACAATAAGAAAATATATTTAGCCCTTATGAATAATTAATAATTTTAAAAAACTTTTTCTTTTTGTATAGGTACGCACTCGAATTATGGAAATGCTAACAGAAAATGACCGATCATTTTTATTTAGATAATTTCAAGTTATTGGTACGATAGGAGGGAAGGAATCGTTCGTTTATTGTTTTTAATTTAAATAATTTTTGGTGTTTTTTTTTTTTTTTATTATTACCGTCAAATGCTCTTCTGTGTTTACTTGTATTTTATATTATTACACGGTTAGGTATTTCGTGAATCGTCTAACCCCTCCAAGGAACATAATAATGACAGTAATAATAATAATAATAATAAAAAATTGAAATCTGTCAAAGGAATAAGGATAGCGGGGGAAGTATATTATGTAATAATACAAAGTAGAAGTGAAATAAAAAAGGAGAGGGTGACGTTCTATACATACACATAATGTTATATAGCAATTACTGTCGCGTTGTCGGCTCAAATCATAAAACACAAAGGAGATTGATCAGGTGAGAGAGAGAGAGAGAGAGTGATGAAAGTTTATGGATGGTAGTGCGAAAAACCTCGCGCAACGACGCTCGTTTTGCAGGCGTTTTTGCCACCCGTTCCCCATGTTCCTTAATTAACGTACAAAAGCCGGTTGACTGTATATATAGCTTTTCACCTTTGTCCTAGATTAAAACCGACGCAATACAATTTTAATAATGCGACAAACGAGCCGTTAACTCATTTGTCAACATTATTATATTCGTATCGTATACCTTTTTATTCCTCCCTCCGTTTTTTCATTTTTTTTTTTTCGATTTTAATTATTTTATTATACGTACTATTATATCTGTTCACTGATACCGTCGTTGTTTTTCATCTTCATCTTTTTATTATTATTATTATTATTATTATTATTATTATTATTATTATTATTATTATTATTATTATT
>JAIUCT010000027.1:1441426-1478134 GCA_021307375.1 Tetraneura akinire
TTATTATTATTATTATTATTATTATTATTATTATTATTATTATTATTGCCCCGCGTCGTTGTGACCAATATTTTTTTACATTTCCACAAGGACTTTTGTTCGTGGAGATAAATTTTTATATACCTATACTATAATTGTATTATATTTTCAACACATTTCGTATTAAATATTCTCGTTTTTACTCCCCGTTTCAGAATTTGTTTTCTTATTTGAATAATGTAATAATGTAAAACATTTCTGTAAGAAAATCGTATTTTATCCCCCCGTCAAATGCCTCTGCACTAAAAATAAAGACGTAGATTAATTAAGGTAATATTTTTATTTCGTGATTTCAAATTCGGTATACGACTATCATAGTAGAGAATGAGGAATTTATTAGTTTTACAAAGGTCTCTTATGTCTCTTTTCTCTTTTCTCTTTTCTCTATTTTTTTTTTTTTGTTTTTTTTTTATAATTTTTTGACTAGAAATAATGCACCGATTATCCCGAATACCATACACGGGGGTATTCAATGAGGTTTAACCCCCTATAGAAATAACAATTACATAATATAATATATACTATTTATCGTATTAAATTACGTTTTACGTACATTATAATTTTATAATATTGTATTATAACAGTTTGATAAATAAACAATTATTTTAAAAAAATGATTTTAAAAATTATAAAATGCGAAACTATTTAATTTTAGAAAAATACTGAACAGCCGTTGTTCCTTCATGCCTAATGAACCTAATGCCTAATATTTCCCATAGAAAAATCCTGAGCACGCCTCTGTTATTGTAGAGAATATATTATTATCTAGTTGGTACTTTACTTAGGTCATTTTTTCTTAATTTATCAAAATTGACCTTATATGTCGTAGAAGAAATTACCAAAAAATTATAGAAATTCGGTACTATTCACGATACTGTAATTTTGACGAGTTAATTTTTCATGAAAATTATATACCTATATATTATACAAAATTGATAAATTCTTAAAATCTTCATTTTTTCCTTAAATGTTTGATTAATTGGGCAATTTTGGGTTTACGGTATGAACATTTTATTGAAGTGCAGACTACAGGTATTATAAGAGTACGTATTACTTAATTTAGTTCCAAAATATTGTGTAAATTTCAAGTTGCAATTGTTATTTATATAGCTGTTTAAAATTTAAAGTTTTAGTGAAATAAAACACTATGGTATTTATGATATATATCATCACATTCAAAAAAATGATTCTGAGTGAAGTTTAGTCAGATACCTATGTGTATTTAGGAATTTTTTGGACACTTAAGTCATAGGTGATGGCCATTAACGACGAATGAACAAGTTACAAGTGAGTAATGGAAGACGAGTAAATTGGTTTACTAATAAAAATATTTACAAATAGAAAACATCAAAACTATCATAAATTATGAAAGCTCGTTTTTTCTAACATGATAATATATTGCATGTATCTATAAAATGTCCATTAATTCTAAAACATGACGATTATTTATTCATTTAAATAAATTTCACAAGTACTTAGGTCCTATTAATAATTATAATTCATTATAATTATTATTTACTAATATTAATATTAGATTTCCATCTATAATTCATTCATTATATTACCAAATATTAAAAAAAAAAAAAAAAAAAAAAACATATTCCTAATAATTAAACATGTTTATTTGTGTAATGTGTTTTATTTTTTACAATACCGTATCCAAATATTATTAAATTGAAATGCATAATATTTGGTAAAAATATAAAAAAGTTGAAAATTATTTCATCAAATAAAAAAAATATAATTGTTTTATATTGATATGTTATACACTTAAATATATATATATATATATATAATAACTTAATTAAATTTCCAAATTAGAAACATAAAATTTTATCAACATTGATAATTTTCAAAATTTTTGATACTATACGTATATATTATAAATATATAAAATTTATATACCAAAATGGATTTTAAATAATTATACAAACAATAATCCAAATAATCTCTTGTATAAAATATATGTAAATAATTACTAATAAATATAATAATTTAAACTTTAAAGTTACTAATCTATCGATAATCACACTTTTTCTTGTTGTCTAGTTTTATATACCTATTAATATATTATGTAGTAACAAATTGTATTCATTATACTAATATATAAGCCGGCAATGGATCTTGTAAAATATAGGAAAATTAATTTATTATAATGATACTCTAGCTTTGACTCGAAGTCGTAACATGAAGTATGCAGCTATCCTTGTAATCAACAGAGTTAAAACCAACGCAAATACATCGAAGTTGAACTCTTCTGTAGTCATTGCGACTTCTTCCAAAAACTTAATCGGATTTTTGTAATGGCAATACAACTCATAACATGGTAATATACCACGGTTTTTGTAAATAACAGCTACTAATGCTTCCAAGCCGTATCTTAAAAATGAAATTTCTGTTCCCCATTTTAAAAGATATGGGATGTCGCGAAGATTTACTCCAAAACCACTGAACATCATCAATAATACAACGATAATAGGACCGACGAAATTACCATTCTACAAAAATCAAAACGAGATAAATTAATATTTTATATATATCCGCGTGATAATAATAAAAATACCTACTATCTAAATTTAAAAATTTAGGAATCACAATATAGGGTAATTAGCCTATACATTTAAGATCTACAATTTGCAGATAGCCAAAAAAAAAAAGAGAAGAAAAATTCATATTTAATAAAATCAAAAAAATTGTATAATTATATTTGTACATTTTTGAAAAATAAAAATTCATTTTTATAAAATCTATTGCATTTTGACTATTTCACTTATCATAATAATATAATTATAAAATCATATATACTTATATATTTATTACAACTGTGTTATATTAGGCGGGGTACCAGAGAAATTATAAACATAAAACTTTTTATATGCAATTTGTTTCAGAAACTAGTTTCACATTTACCCGTACACTTAAAAAAACTTAAATACCGAAACTATAATGAGTTCTTAAAATATCTTCTAAAGACGATGCCGTGATTTCACTGAAACGCATGTTATTCCTATAAATAAATGTGTGTCTAATATAAGTTATAGACTCATAGTAATACGCGTATAGTTGTTGTTGCTATTTGCTAATGAGTTACATAATCATTCGGAAAAATTTAAAGCATTTTATCGTATGAGCAAATGTATTTGTTCCATATCACCTGTATCATGTTGCTATATATTCCCTAGTTAACTGGGTTCACTCACATTTGTCATATTCAATTAAATTATAATTATACAAAAATTGATATTTTTCTACCGCTTCGACTACATAACTATATAAAATACAGAATTTTCGTTTTAGGGAATTTTAGAGGGAAACATAAGTTACAATTCTAATATTTATTTATTATTTACTATTTTTTTGTTATTAGATACCTACTGTAATTATTTTAATGCAATTTAATAAATAAATAAATGTACCGAAATAATAAATAAATTTAATTCAACTTGTAGGACGAAAAAATTAATGAAACTACTAGGTATAGTGAAACCGAAATAACAATTTTCGTATAATAAATTTTAAAAACTAAAAAGAAAAACAGGTGTAAAAAAACTCTGTGTACGGGTTTCTTATAACAATGTAGGTACATGCAGGACGATTCAAAAGACTTCATCCGATTACATACTGATATAGCTCAGCAATCATTGATCACAAGCTAATGACATAGGTATATCGTATACCTATGAAAATATAAGATGGTCAAGTTTATTATTAGAAATTAGATATTCGACGGAATCTGAACGGCGAACTCCTTCAACGGTGGATTTGGCGATTCATCCCTAGCCACTCAAATGTTTAACCTCAAACCTCAAACCTCAAGGTTTGTTGTGGTTTTGTGATTTCTTTTTATAGGGTTATGTAACGAATAAAGTTTATGCACCACCATTACCTACAAATTTAATATCATTCATGCTTTTCACTTATTAATTTATCACCATCACCTCACATCTTCTTATTGTTGCTTATGTTTGTAACAGATTGTTGATTTTCGAAATAAAAATTTAAAAAAATTAAGTTTAATGGCATCACATAATACGCGAACTAATAATAATTATTAAGAATTTATAAAAATAACATGAACTCCATAAATAATTATTGTTTAATAAAAACTGTAATGTAATGTATGTTATACGATATACTCACAATAACGCTAAACCAAGCTCCAATGATAAAACCCAAACTTTGAGAAATGAGTACCATTAACCAACTAATAAATGTAAACATGCAAAATCTATTCCAATCCAATGGCTGTCCTGTCATTAAGTAAATTATGACGGAAAATATTATACAACCAAGCGTCTAAAACAAAATATAATAATAAAACAATAAAATCTCTATATTTAACGAGTTATTCTTACCGTAATAGGAATGTCAAGTATATTCGTTGCAATATAGTATGATTTTAATGAATACCATCTATTAAAGTGTTCTTTTGTCAATATAGATATTTCTGAGGGAACTGATAGAATATAATTGAATGTAATAAGTAATAATTTTCAAATAAGTATATTATTATTATTATAAATCTTACAATTAATGATGTTTAACATTAATGTTGATCCAACGTGATGCATAAGAATAGAGAATAGTAAATTATAGTTATCAAAAATTTTACTTCCATCATTTCCAATTTGCAAAAATAACGTGCCTAATAACATACTTACTGCTACATTTACACCTAGTCGTAGATATGTCAAATCCTATGGAAAAAAAAAATAGTAATTAAAAGGACAATATTTATAATAAATTAAAATCATGCGTACGCCTACTAATATTCTTAGAATTATTATAATTAACTATTAAATTATGAATATAATATAAATGTAACATATATCAATATAATGCCAGAAGTATCATATTTTATACTAGTGATGTGATTGCATTACATTTCAATATCATATAAATTTATCAAATTTAATTTGTTTATCAATTTTTGACATTTTCAATATTATTTGTAATACAAAATATCAAATTAAATTAAAGTTCAAGTCGAAATCATAATATTTTATATTTGTATACTGCTAATAGTTAGTTATACCTTATACCATATACCTATGTTTAAATTTACTATACGTTAATTAATTTAGACAAAACATACCGGATCTCGTTTGCATTTTATATATCCTCGATGTAACAAACATTTTAGCTGGTTATAAGAAGACGTTTCATGAAGAACTTCAATTTCATTTGAAGTTTCTTCTGATGTACCTAATTAATAAAAATATTTATTTATCTATTCATAAATAAATTATATTAGTTCAATTTTATTTTAAAAGCTTATAATTTTTAAATATTATTATTACATTACATTTATCATTTTTAGTTTATCAGATATATTTTGAATACCTAAATAATAATAATAATAATAATTAGGTAGATACTAATATTTTTTGTAAGGAATAAATTTAAATACCTGTAGGTACGCCATTAATAGCAAGCAAATCTGAAAGCCCTGTCCAGACTAAACATTTACCATTTTCAATTTCTTTAGCCATTCTTTCAACTTTGTCATTTCCATGATCACCACAAGCTAATTCAATCACTATTCCATATAATATAATATTAGTTATATGGAAACTATAAAGAATTTTTTTTTTTTAATTGTATAAACGACTTTACCGAAATCAGCTGGATTGTGATAGATAGGACACGGTAATTCAAGCTTTGATAGATATGGTATTACATTTCCAGTAGATCCTTGATATAAACATGTACCTTGTGCTAGAATATATACTTGATCAAACATCTGAAAAAGCGTTGCACTAGGTTGATGTATAGTGCATATAATTGTTCTTCCTTGATGGGCTAATAATCGTAAAAGTGATATACACTGAGAACACGATGAACTATCCAAACCTCTGTTGGACAAAATTTAAGATAAATCATTTTTTTTCCTATTATTGCTACTTATTATTTATTAATGATAAACAATTTAATTCTTACGTTGTTGGTTCATCTAGGAACATAACCATTGGATTGTTTATTAGTTCTAGAGCAATTGAAAGTCTTTTTTTTTGGCCACCAGACAACCTTGCAGTTCGTGTAGCCTTACATTTTTCAAGACCCAAAGTTATTAAAATTTCATTTATCTATAAACAAAAACAAAACAAAAACTCAAATGTATACTTTCATTTTTAAAAATTATAATTTAACTTACCACAGCATCTTTATATTTTTGAGACTTGTCTTTAGAAAGCTTTAGATTTGCAGCAATTAGCATATTCTCATTTACGGTTAATAATGGCTGCAAGCGATCATCTTGTTGGATATAACAGGATAGTCTTCGAAAACTATCCAAACGTCTTTCTACTCCATTTACAGTAACGTTACCTCGTACTCCCTTTAAACTAAGACAAACTAATATTTTAGTATAACTTTCCTCAAGAGTATTAATTATTCTCAAGTGACGTACTTATATCCGGATAAAACATCTAACAGAGAAGATTTTCCAGCTCCAGATGGTCCCATAATAGCCACCAATTGACTTGGTGCAAAAATACCATTAATGTTTTTAAGAACATCTTTAGTACCTAAATAAAAATGAAACATTTTTTTACAATTTTATAAAAAAGCGTATTTTGTAAATTAATTTTACTTAATATTATAAAATATAATACTATATTTAAAATAAATCAATTTTTTTGTACACTATGTAAATTTTAACATTATATGTATCACCACAGAAAATTATTAATTTACTTTACCCAACGTAAAACAATATTTGAATCATTCTAATCACATAATGAAAAGATGGATTACCAACCAAATTATAGTTCATTTTATATTATTATTATAATGTACCAAAATTTGTACAGTTATACTTTCTAACATGTGTGTAAAATTTAAAATAATTATTATTAACTATATACCTATTGGCTATTACAACTTTTATTTAACTATTTTGAATAAATATTTTATATTAAAACTACCATAAATGCATTACTTAATAAAAATATAATTATTGAATTTCAATTCCTAGTTTTCTGTTAATGTATACCATTTAGACTTTTCATAGTTAAAATAAAAATATTAAAAGTATGACAAATAAATAAGAATGATACAATATTTTTTATATATATTTGATATTTTTTTCTGATATTTAATTAAAGTAATAACATTACAGTATACGAAATAAATAATAATACGAGGAATATTAATATGGTCTGTCATTTATATGATAATATTATAATATGTCTTATAACTACAGTCTTTTAGTTGTAAGATTAAAAATGCCATAAGCTTTATTTGGAATTTAATACATTTAATTAAAACTAAATTTTAGCAATCGTTGTAAATAATAATAAATTTTTGATTATTACTGACAATTTATTTTACAACATACGAGTGTTACTTTACGAGTGTGAGTGTACCAAGTAAAATATAAAAATTTGTATCAATAGCAAAATTATGGTTATGTAATATTATGATAGTAATAATAACAAATTCAGTTTTTCCACAATTAATATTTAAATAGTAATAATTTGAATAATAATATTTATAATGTATATTCAATGTGTTATGCAATCCAAAATAATATTGAACGAAGATATATTACTATTTATTACTGACATAATCTTAAAATACAAAAGTAAAATTTAAACAACATATTTCAAATTAAACATTATTATTATTAATAAATATGGTTGACCTAATCATAATTATATATCATTCATTTGTGTTTATAAACAATGCTTATCGTGTATTCATTATGTAATGATATTTTAAATATATTTACGATTCTTAATAAAAAATTATTAAATTTACTTAATTTTTTTCTTTTTAATTCCAAAGGATTCATTTTAAACTAACTCATTTTTTTATAAAACAAAAAAATAATTGTTGTATTTATTAATTATTATACTAAATATTTTAGTATTATGATTTGTACTTTTTAATATTATTTTTAAGTATTTTATGTTATTATAATTTATTATTAATAGAAATAAATTATTTTTAACTTAAAAGCATATAAATATTATTATATTAATAAAATTATTATTTTTCAAAAAAATTATAAGTATTGTACGTACTTATTTATTATCTACATAATAAAAATAAATTAAGTAGGTACTAAATAATTTTCTTTTATAAATTATAACCATACAAAATTACCATTATTATAATATTATATTTATATACTATGCATAACAATAAAATATACTTTATTATTATAAAGTGAAAAAAATGAATTTTATATTTTGTAAAACTATATTAAAACATTACGATTTTATAAAAATCAGTTTAAATTTTATATTTATATTATTTAAAAAATTAATTAAAGAATCATTGAATATGCATTTATAAATATTACTTATACGTTAAAAATAAATTATCTAAAAAGATGATTTTCATAAAATATAGTAAGTATATTCTATTCAAATTTATACACACTTACTACTTTACTAGTAATATATTATACGAGAACTTTAAATTAAAATATTTTCATAAATTATTATTTCTGAAAAGATTTAGAAATATATTTACTATTTACCTTTGTGGCACAAGATACTTACATTTATTTCGTTAGTCATTCACAAAATACGAGTAAAAATATTAATTATACTTAATGATAATATATATATTATAAACTCTATATAGGTACATTATACAATTTTATTGTAATAAATATGATAAATTTATTTTTAATAATTACGAAACATACTCATAACTTACACGTGTATTAATAATTTATAATTATTAATATATTAAAAATATAATTACATTATAAATTATAATAATTAATATTAAAACTCACCTTTTCCAAATCCTAGTGATACAGTATAGTACAAGTTATTGAACCTCAGCTCGACTTGGTCTTGTTTCCTATCTTTAATGAACAGCCCTTTTGGTTCACAAACTCTGTTCGAATCGTCTTTTGGCTCGCATAGCCCGTTTGATTCATCTTTCGACTCCATAGACTTTTAGCTAAAACATAATATTGTTTACATCAAATGTCATTATAAACAAATATTCACCAAATAAAATCTCTATACATTTTTAAATCTTTAAAAAATATTCCTAATTGTTTTTACAACGACAATTCGAAGGCTGTCGAGGTATATACTACGCAGGAATAATGAATGGAATAATACGGACTACAATCCTACATTAAGTCGTCCCCCACTTAGCCTACAAAATATTCGGTTAGAGCCAGCTGGTTATACGATAAAAGGGTTTAATATTCTTTAAAAGTGACCTGGGGTATGAACAAAGAAATACTTATCACAGTAATGTGCCTATTATTATAAGGACACGGGAAAAAAACATTTAGGTATTGTTAATCATATAGGGATATACAGAGTGTTTCGAATAAGCACAATGAAATATTTTACATTTATTTTTTTAAATGATAATTTTTATTAACTGGGTGCTGATTGTTAGTAAACTCATTAAAATTTTAATCATATTATAATTAATAATATAGTTTTTTTATATTATAAATTTGATTTGTATTTATTTATATTAAATATGAGAACTGCAACTTACAAATTAGATACTTAACAGTTTTATTTAAATATAATAATGACAAATGCAAAAGTTATGTCATAATATTATAAGATAAATAATTGTATTTTATATTATTTAAATTCGTAATAACTATATATATTATAAACTCCATCGAGCAGAATGTAATTTGGTACCTAGTTAACCAAGAATATTATTAGAATTATACAATTTAATCAATTATCTCATTTTAATTTTTACTAATGTAAAATATGTACCTATTAACAAATATTTATATAGGTATTTTTTATATTTTATATGCAATTAACAAAAACAAAAATTATACTTTGTATGTAGGTATTGTAATAATAATATTAGTAACTAGATCGAAAAAATTTTAATAAGTGTAACGAATAATTGAAATTCAAAATTCGAATTGTTGTTTCAATTCAATTATGTTTTTAAAAGTAAACTTACTTAGTTAACTTAAGTTAACTACTATAAAGTATAAATAAACTTTTAAACTATTAAATATAAAATATTATCTACACTAAAACGTCTTGGTACTTCCTCCGACGCAAACCGTACAAAGAGCGCCGTAATGGTAAATATTTTAATCAATTAAAATACAATATATACTATAAATTTAATATGACAATATATGACGTGGTAAGTATTTATGAAGAAATTGATTAAATTCTTATTATAATATACAATGAATATTGTGTGTAATAAATAAATTATGCAAGTGGAGTCAGTTATTAGATTTAACTAAATATTTATATTGCAATTCGTTGCAAATATAGCTTTTATTTATCAATTAAGTATATTATAATTACAAATATATTAAATATCTAATTTTTATTATATATAATATGCTATAATAAACGTGATACTCGTATTTACTATTTAGTAATTATTTATTATACCCTATATAGTTATTAATTCTAAACATTTAAAAGAAAATTGACCTATAAATTAAATAGGTTTTTAAATATGACGCATTCAGGTAAAATTTGCCCTTTGATATAATTAAAATTATAGCCGTTCAAACTTCAAAGTGCCTACCGAATACTTAAACGGATTGCATATTGAATTGAATTACTAGTAAGTAAAGTCCATACTATCCACAATAGGTTAAATTGATTCATTATAATATTACAATTTTTTAATATTAAGTTAGATAATAATAATTTGTGTATACCTACTATGTACTGCAGTTGGACGCTTATGGAACTAGATTATCAATAGATACCGATTTAATAAATTATGTCTTTGAAACTCCAATATAACTGAACTTACTAAAATTATGTTTGTACTAATTATTTATTTATTTATTATTATTAAACGGGCTAGCCCAATTACAATAATGTTGTGGAACATAAGCAAAGTAATTAAATTACTAACATAGAATAGAGAATCAATGAATTACAATGAAAATATGTTTAATGTTAAATGATTAAATTATTAGGATATAGATTAAAATAATCAATAGAATTACAAATAAAAATATCAATATTAAAGTTATTTACATGTTTCATAGTTCTAATTAACGGAGAATTTTTACCATGTAAAGTACATTGGAATGGCACATAATAAATCCGGACAGTTAACATAGTTAAAACAACTTGTTTTGACCTTCTGACTTGAAAAGTATCAAGGTATGACAGTACCTAATTTAAGTATGCCAGTAAAGGCTTATATGAAGCGTCAGGCAAACGTTGAATTTTACATTTGATACTAATATGTCTCAAAAAGCGATTCTGGATCACTTCAAGAGAATTAATC
Source organism: Tetraneura akinire (assembly GCA_021307375.1). Lineage (NCBI taxonomy): Eukaryota > Metazoa > Arthropoda > Insecta > Hemiptera > Aphididae > Tetraneura > Tetraneura akinire. The sequence goes on from JAIUCT010000027.1 coordinate 1,452,695, forward strand.
GAACCAGTTGCGTAAGGAGACTATAGCTTATTGAATTTTAGTCTAAAATTGACCTAACAAATGTCCAATACAGTGATTTTAGGGCTGTAGGATTATCAAAATTGTTGCAGCTTCGACTTATAAAACCTAACATTGAAGATGCTCTATTCTGAATATATATATGTATATATATATATTATAATGATCATTGAATGAGAAAGAGGAGTCCAGCCATACACTTAAATCTTTCACTTGATTGACTCGTTGAAATTCAATACCATTTAGAAAATATTTATTTAATATAGACAGGCGTTTTCTAGAGAAAGTAATAACTTGACATTTTGAAATATTCAATTACAAATTATATTTATCATACCAATTACTCATATTATCAAGATTATCCTGTAGAAGTTTAATGTCAAGAGGTGTCCTAATTATACGGAAGAGTTTAGTATCATCAGCAAAAAGTAGTGTATTTGAGTTAATATCAGTATATAATTAATATAAATATTGAAAAGAAAAGGAGCCAGATACGAGCCCTGAGGAACCCCAGAGGTAATATTATATATATAGGAGTTATAAATTTATAATTTTTTAATTTAATATACTGCTTTGGCTTTTGACCGAAAAGAAAGGAAACTAGCCATGAAAAAAAGGATCGCGGCAACCTGATTAGTAAAATTTTTTAAAGAGTATCCCACGATCAATTTTATCAAATGCTTTGGCGAAATCAGTATATAGGTACTACGTTTCTACGTTCATTTTATAACTTAATTTAAGTGCATTTAAAATATGATGTTGCAAAGTCAAGAGATTAGTTGCTGCAGACTTACTAGACATAAAACCGTGCTGTTCGTCTATATTAAAGAGTTGACAAATTTTCTTATAAACAATGCCCTCGAATATTTTTGGAATAATTGATATTATAGAAATAGGTCTATATTTTATTACATGGTTAATGTCTCCATTTTAAAAACAGGGGTGATATAAGAGATTTTTAATTTGTCTGAAAAGACTCCGCTATTAAAAGATTGATTAAAAAGCATCAATAAGGGAGTTGACAGAACAAATTTACATTGCATAAAAAATATATTAGAAATTAGACTAGAACCAGGATAAGTTTTATAACATATCATATACATATAAAAACATCGCTAATAGTCAGCATACACTAGTTAAAATCAACAGAAGGAGAATAGCATATTGTAAGAGTCAGAAAAAATTTGCAAGGCTGAAGCTGTATTTAAGATACTCGAGAAGTATTGTAATATTATCACCACTGAAAATACTACCATTATTGTGGTATACAGAGTTTGGAAGTGAGTGGGTAGACCGTTTGCTTTTAATATATTGTCAAAAAAACAATTTAGAATTACAAATAATGGAGTTTTGAGTCTTACGGATAATAATACTATAATCAATTTTATTTTGAGCCTTACAGCATGCACGTAAATTAGAAAATTTGTTATAATTAAGTGAAGTAGGTGATTGTTTATGTATTTTAGTAAAACATATGAAATGAAGTTTTTTATTATTTTTAGAGTACTAACATTGCATAATACGGGTATATGTATTTAATATTATAATTATTATATAAATATCTTTTAACATTTAAACTAGTTATAAAATATAATACCTATATCGACAAATAATCGAGGTAAAATTGATCGTACGTAACAATTAATCGCGGATAAAAATAATCGTTTTAAAGTATAAAATTTAATAAACTAATATATAATATAATTATTTAATATTTTTAAAAAATAAAGCGATTTAAAATAAAAATATAATTGATAATAATATAATATTCAATGTTTTATAATACGAGAAAAATATTCAATATTTATAAAAAAAAAAATAATAATAAGGTATTTTAAAATAAAAAATATAATTGATACATATGGGAAATATAAATGCATATAATTGTAAAAAATAAAAAATTTTATAAAGATATACCTATAAAATATAATTTAAATTTGTAGATGTAAATTATGGCCTATGGGCAATGCTTCGAAGATAACTAAACTATAATAAAATCTTTAATATTTTTCGATAAATTGATGCCCCATAAATTGTCTCGTATTACCAATTTTTCGCCATTAATTGTCATATTATATCCTTATAATATAGATACATAAAAGATATATAAAATTTATCATTATTGGGACTAATAAACTTGATCAAACCAAGTTTATCAAAGAATAATATTTAGTTTAACCTGTATTCTATCTTCTACAAATTACGATATTTAATAGGTATGTTAGATTCATAAGAAAATACAAAATATGTTTATAGTATTTTCTACAACAGAGAGAACAACCATATAAATTGATTTGAACGATTTTTATATCTAAATATATATAGATGTTTAGATAAAAATATATAGATAATATATAAATAAACGATTTAAAAATTTTAAAAATTAAGATATTCTCACGTAAACTCTTACTATCTTCACAAATTAATTTTGATTGGATTTTTAAGTATTCAAATTTTAATGATGTCTATATTTTTATATTTTTTTTTTCGTAATACAGGATTATACTTAATAATTATATTTTACATTTACTTAATAAACATTAAAATGATTTATTATCACAGGTATATACGTATATCCAATTTATAAATTTAATTTATATTTTAAATATTGCAGAACTATAAATAAATTCTCGATTATAAATATCTTTGATACTTAAACAAGTCATTCATTATTATTTATTATATTAGATATACCTAAACCTAAATATACTTCATTTTTTTAAATATTTCAATAGATAAATATTAATAAATAAAAAATTATTTAAATTTATCATTATTTAGTTAACACCGGGGTAAGTCGTAAGTGAAAACCTTATTCCAAAACACGTGATTTCTGATATCTGTCTGGCTATTTAAAATGTATTATGTAATTAATATTTTTTTACTGAATACAATGAAAAATTCTATACATTTTATATTTTATAGGAAGGAGTTATTTTAATCCAAGTACATAAATAGTTAAAATTTTATCACCCATAGGTGAACATATATTATTTAAATATAGGTATCATATTTGATGTTCAATTGACAGATCAAACGTGTATAATTAATCAAAATAAACTCTAAAACGATATTTTACAATTTCATGTGTTTATAAATCATAATATAAATTTTACGAGTATATAACATGCATAGACATATTAAACAAAAAACAACATGTCTATGAGAATATGTTAATAATCTATAATCTGATTTGTAAATAATATATTGGTAATTAGATATTATATTAAATAGCATATACTTACGAGTATACATATCGAACCTTTTTTAATTTAATTTATATATTTATTGCAATTAATATTCTTTAGAACTTTTATTTTACCTGTTTAAAAATATAACATACTTATTTGGAATAATTAGGTGTTAATGATACAATACTTTAACCTCTCTTCCTTTATCTACTAAAACTGAACTTACAAAAACTTATTATAGAAGATTCCTATGCTTAGTAATATTCAATATTGTTTAAAACAAAATTGTCCAGCATAAATATATTATTTAATTAATACTTATTATTAAATAAATTATATAAATTATTATTATTAAATTTAATACTAAGGCATTGTTAGTGAACAGTAAAATCAACTTTAAAAATTGATAAATATGTAACCTATAATATGTATTACCCGATTTACTAATAATTGTTTTAAGGCAATATATTCTAAATGTCTTAATTATTAGAAGAAAATCAATTAAATAATAGTAATTGTTTTATTTAAACTAAGGTCAAGGTACTGAAGGTTATAATTTATAAATATAACAAATATAAAGTATGTAGGTATTATTTGTATAAGCTTATACAATAGTAATAAAACTATATTAACTTATTTTATTTAAATCTTAGGACAATGTTATTAATCATTTTACATTATATTGCTCTTTATTATAAACAACGACTAATTGTATTTACAAAACAAAGGAGTTTCTTTATCATAGTTCCAATAAGGCCTTGTGAAGTTACTCAACTGTACTGTTTATCTTCCTATACCCTATACCAACATAATTATTATAATTTTTATACTATAATATATTTTTATTGCAAAAAACATTTATTTATAATAAAATATAAAGATATATAATGTGTTTATTTGTACCCGTTACAATATTTTAATATTTAATTAAAAATATTAATAAAAATATAAAATGATATTATATTAATAGCATTTAAAAATATACTAATTTATTCATACAAATTATCTATATTAGAATTAAAAACTGTATGGCTGACGGCTGTATAATACGATTAATACCCAAATTATTTAAAAATCTGAATTTATTAATATAGGCTATTGTTAAAATAAAAAGTACGAAAATAATATAATAAAATGTATAATTATACAAAATTTTAAGTAGTTTTTAATATATATATAAATCGATAATTTGTTGAAAAAATTGATTTTATTGCTAAATTTTAATTTCAATGGCATGCTACTACTAATAATGTATTTAATTAATTTATTATTTATTTATAACTACAATTACCAATAATTTATTATTGTATATGTACAAATAAATAATATAATAGAGTCACATAATATTACATATTAATATTTTACCATTAGTAAACCTGTATGTACAACATTAAATAAAATTATTAAAATATTTATATAATTAATTAAATAATTATTCAATAGTTACTAATACCTAATACATCACCTATATGCTTTATTAGTTTATTTAATAGAATATTGATTACAACCTATCCTTGTGTCTATAAAAGTTACCTAATAATCTTATCTTTATTTCGGCATTTTAAAATAAATGATAAAAAATATAGATATTTATATTAGATTAAAATATACTTTTTCTTGTACTTATGATTTAAATTTCTATAATTATTAATATAATACATTTTTTTCAAATACACACATAATAATATAGTCTCTAATAATTAAGACTTTCACTTATTTTTGTTAAACAAATTTTTACAAACAAATTTATTAAATACTATAGTTGATATCCTTAAGTAATAATATTTTCCACTATAATATACAAAATAATTCACTCAAATAGTAGTACTTAATTGCATTAAATGTCTAAATATTTCAAACAGATGATCTTAGATCGAGTTAGGAAATTTTTCATGATGTTTAGGATAAATTAGCATATATTTTACAGCACTTCTTAAAATTTTGACCATTTCGATGTGCACATCATACACAATAAAACTTACTTTTTTATAATAATATAGGTAATCTATTTTTTCAAAAGACTCAAAAAAAAATTCATTTCTTTAAACAACTTTTATATTAAAAAAAAATTTTTTATCTTAATATTGACTAACTTACATTTATTTTAATTAAAAAATATTTGCCATAATTCAACCAATCGTGAGATGGAAAAGAATTATTTAAATTGTCTGAAAAAATTCTATTCGAATGTTATGTCAAAATAAATGTAATTTTAAAAAATCTAAGTTTTATTACACATGAACACATTAAAATAATTTAAATTTTGAAAAATTATGCAAAATGTGTAAATCAACTGGCTAAAACATATTTTAGCGCTAGTGCATTACTATTTAAATGAAACACCCTGTATATATAAGTATATAACAAAAATGTATATACATATAAGCTATAACTTTTACCAACAGTACGTTTATGTATTATTATTATTTATTTATTTTTTTTTTTTTTTTTTATTAAATATAACATCTATAGTTTATTATTATAATTACTTTTTTTTAAGTTTTTGTAAATTTACAAGTCTAAAACTAAAAAAAAAAAAAAAAAAAATATTTTATTTTATAATAAACGAACAATTTCAGAACACAAGAAAAAAATCGTACGCATGAATTGTGTGATGAACTTTAAAAAGTTCAATTTAATCAACGCTTTTTTCTTTTAATTTTTATATAATGAAGTTTGTAAGTTGTATGTAATTTTTCTCATGGAATGATCGTCAGTATTAATTTGAATAAAGTATGCATCGCAAGTTTTCTACAATAAACGAATGATGCGACGACAGGTAGTGCAAAACTTACGTATTAAAAAACGAATAAAAACTTGTACCTATTCTGTTCAGTCCGCGGAATTAATTAACAATAAATAATAATAAATAAATAATAAATGTTCCAACATTTTTTGAATTCATAATTAAAATTACATTTCGTTTAATTGATTTAAATGCAAATTACCTTTTTTTGTGTTTAATTATGCAGATGACCGCGGTTAAAATATATTGTTTGAAAAATATATTATCAAGGCATCGACGTAGCAAGTATTATGTTTGTCTGACGGTCGGTCCAGCATACAGCACTCACACGCGACTGACCGTAATACAAAAGATATCGGTTTATTACAATTTAATGTACTAACAAAACATACTGCTATAACGTTAAGAACAGTTTAATCTAAACGTTTGAATTTTGACCTCTGAGTTGTATTATTATCGCGAGACACGTTTCCCTCACGCCAACTAATCGAATATAATATATAGAAGTAAAGTATATAATATAATTAACTATATAATAATAATAATAATAATATGTACAAAAAATAAAAATAATATTGCATTTATGTTTTTTTTTTTTTTTTAATTATTTTGAGCGAAGCTTTAGTATTTAGTGCTTTACAATGAATGTAATGATGTAATAATAATGTTATGACATGTATATTTCTCTATAAAAAACACTTTTTTGGTCCGAAATAATGCTCCGATTTTCACGAATAGCACATGTTTCCGGTTTAAAAATAAATGTAGTTGGTACTTTATTTAGGTCGTTTTTCGAATTTTCCAAAAAATTAACCCCCTATGCGATAGGAAAAATGATCAAAAAAAAAAAAAAAAAAATGAAAGAACTGCATTTTTCACAGAATTTGACGAAATATATTTAAATATTTCACGATAACTCAGGAAACTTTGAACTTAGAGACTTGCAAATTTGATTAGATATTCAAATGGGTGTTATACGTGATAAAATTTTGGAACTGTCACGTTAGTTTTTCTACAACATATAGAATCTTTGTACATTTCATAAAATTCTTATTTTTATCTGTATAATGTTTGATAAATTGGCAATTTTGAGTTCTAAGGTCTGAAAATTTTATAGAAGTATATTTATTTATATTAGCCAGCTAGTAAATAGTTCCGAAATATTAGAAATATCTCAAGTATCAATTTTTACCGAAGTATAATCACATATTAATTAATTAGACACTAAAATAATTAGAAAAACCCAGTCTCAATTTTTTTTAAAAGCTGTTTAAAGTTGAAATTGTTAGTGTAAACGAAAATCATATAAGTATAAATTTAAAAATTTTATTGTAATATACTTACAAAATGGTTTAGGTAGTTTTCAAATATTATACAAATTTCAAGTATCAATTTCTTTTTCTAGGTGTTTAAAGTTACAATTTTAGTAAAATCGATATTTAAAGTATTTATTTGGTTTATTTATATTATACCTACTTCAATATTTTACAATAATATTAAATAAAATTCACAAAAAATTTTGAAAATTTTGAAAATTTTATTTAAGATCGAATACATTTGACTTAACTCAGTTCCAAATAATTGTGAACATGACATTTATGATTTTATTTTAATTTTTATAAGATAAAAAGAAGAGCTGATAATGCTGTGGAAGGAATATAGGTCTAAAGAGCATAGTGTTAAATTTTGATTAAAATGTGGATGCAATGATAAATCATTACATTCGAAAAACGATTCTAAGTGAATGACTGTAGTCTGTAATAGATTTGGGTATTTAGGTGGCTCATTTAGGGATTTTATGAGTATTTATATTGAACGTAGACTACAATATGAATAGGTATAAAAATTTTAATCAATACATACGAGTATATTATATGATAAAATTCTCTCAAAACCGTTTTTATGAATATAATAATGATTTATCATTGCATTCAAAATCAATCAAAATTCAACACTATTCTCTTTAAACCTGTATCCCTCCGACCCTCCCACAGCAGTATCAGCTCTTCTTTTTTATGTATTATGTTGAAATAACTTGGTTATAACTTATAACATACCGTTATTAATTTATTATTTAAATAAAATGTGCTTATTATACCTACTATCATAAATGTATTACAGATTATTTTAAATAACTATAACATTATAATCATTGATCATATTTATTAATTTATTATTCAATTAATATATTGTAATTTGTATTTATAATACAATAACAATAAGTATAAACTAATAACCAATAGGTACATACATACTCATAACTAATATAAACACTACCTATCAATTATATAATAACCGAAAAATATAAAAATATAACCGAACTAGATACGTGTACAAACTATAAGGTAGAAAATATTATTTCTATTTGAGTACCTACTATTGATTATTTGATTTATTTTTTATTTAATATAAAGCATAATATTTAAGCAACATAATCATAAATCATTACATATTTACATATATTAAAAATTTTAAAAAAAATAAATTACATAATTATATAAACAAACTATGCTTTAAACTGTAAACGAAAAAATTCATTTTTTTTCTCAATTTATGAACTGACTACGTATTATTATATATCAATATAATAATTGTCAATATATCATAATTAGATATATAAATTATTAAATTAATATTTATTATTTTTATATTTTAATTAATATAAATCAGTATTCAATTAATAAATAAGCAATCTATCATTATATATTATAAACTTTACCTATATAATATTATAATAATAGTAATAAACTGATGATAGATAATATATTCCATCGGCAGATTTTTCCTTAACTCAATATTTAAAATTAGTTAGGTCTTAGGTGTTTACCTAAATTGGTAAAATTTTAGTTTTTCTATTAAAATAAACAACTAAGTAGTATATAGTAGGTAGTTTAAACAATAAGTATATTATAATAAAATTATATATCCAACTTTAAATGTAAACCTTGATTTTATATAACTTAAAGTTATATGTATATTCATTATTGATTAGGTCCTAAACTCTGACAGTCGGACAGCCCATTTTACATATTTGTAATTAAACTTCTTTAAAACAACTTCATAATCAATAATGGGGAATTTTTTTGAAATATAAAAATATTTTAGGTCACCATTTATTTTTTCTACTATAAAACTTTGCTTCTTCAATATTGTTATTTTTTTAATACTTTTCGTTTTCTCATCATTTTTTCCTGTTATTTTACCCATATTTTTGATACTAATTTTTAATTAGGTAATTGTGTTTACTTTTTATTCTTTATAAATTAAATAAATTTTATATTAACAATGATTTTAGAAAGCAGGTATAATTTATATAATAGTTATATTTTTGTGTAAACAAAACATCACATACCTAATAATTTTAATATATTACCATTTATAATAAAATTAATTTTAAAATATTACCTAATAAATTTTGAATCATTAATATTAAAATGGAAATACTTAATGGTAGTAAGAAGAATCCCAAACATAAACTACAATACCACATAATAGTAAGTGACTATAGTTTTAAAAAAGTGAAGGTATTTAAGTACCTTAACATAAGTAGCAACAATGGCATAGGTACATGAAGAAATCAACGATCGAATAACATGCGGCTATCGATGCTACTACAGTGTAATGAGAATTCTCAAATCAAAACTACCGTCGCATAATTCAAAGGACAATACTGTAAGTCTGTAACTTAGCGAATTTTAGAAATCTATGACCAATAATCACATACGCGAGTTAAACATGGTCACTGACCAAAGAAGACAGCAAACGGCTGATGACCTTCGAAAGGAAAGTATTGAAAAATTCAATGCAAACTTGCAAACTAACGAAAGAATAAATAACTACAGGATATATATTCTAACAGGCCAAATATTATTTCACATATAAAAAGCAAACTACTAGAATGGTTCGGTTATGTATGGAGAGCGGACGGACAAGTAATAAAGGAAAATTTGATTAACAAAATAAATAAAAAAAACATCCATTAGATTGTTACAGCTCAAGAGTCAAGATATCAAAAACATAGAAGAAAAGTAGAAAAGTCATCATTTGACAACGTATATGATGAATAAAATTGGAGAGGTTTTGTGATGGCAGCAATGGCACTTAATGGGCCAATGAGCTGAGGAAGAAAATGAAGAATAAGAAGAATTATATTACAATGATATTAATACCATTTATAGTTTATCAATATTTATAATAATTATTAACAATTGTCACGTTTAATCATTTAAAATTATAAAATTAAAAATAGGTACCGCTATACGGCTATACGTTATAACTAGTAAAAACAAAAATTTGTTTTATTATACTTATACGAACTACGATTATTTTATGTACAAAATATAATAATATTTACATTTCGAAATGAGAAAATACCTGCATTATGAAATTATTTTACCTATCTACATAAAATCCACAATCGTTTTTTTTTTTTTTTTTTTTTTTAGTAAAAAACGATATAGGCACAGCTAGAGCATATTATAACATTTAACAAGTAGCCAAGTAAGTAATCTATTCATCGTGCTTATACAAATTTTAAATGTATAGGTACTATTTATTTAATAAGAAATAGTGATAAAATAATTTCAATAGCAATTTATACTGTATGCATGACTCAAACTGTAATAGATACAATTTTAAAACCAGAATTTCGTTTGAACAATACATTCAAAATAAAATCTAATAATTATAATATAGATATTTAATCCACTATACGTGCAACTAATGGTAACGATTAACGAAGCATTTCATAACCCAGAACAAAATTCATTAAAATTAAAATTTTATTATTTGCAATAATAATTTACACAATACGAGACTTAGACAAAAATATAAAAATACCTTGTATATACCTACTTTTTTATGTCAATTGTTTAAATATTTAATATTTTTATCCATTTTTACTATTTATTTTAATATAGGTAAATAAGAACGTGACATAAAATATATAAATACGTTTATGGATATGTAGAAATTACAACAAATAAATCTAATATCAAAAACAAAATAAATTATACAATGATAATAACGGAAGAAGAATAGGTATGAAAATATTTTATTCTATATTTAAGGGGAGTGATTTTTGTGTGAAGCCAAAATAAAAAGAGAATCAATGGTTAAAAGAGAAAGGTCATAGAAAAGAACAATGAAATAATCGAAGAATGATACATATTACATTATATACATATAATATATTGTATAAAATACAATAAGGACAATTATTGAGTAAGAAAATAGAAAAAGAAAAATAAAGAAATAGAATGGCCAATACAAATCCAAAGAAAAAAGAAACAATAGTCATGAGTTATCTTCCATGATAACGAAAATCAGAGCCCAAGTCTACTAAGAATCAAAGATAACATATGTCTACACAAAGAATTTAAAATGATCAAAACTTTTAAACAATCCCATTTGGCGTTTGGCAAATTTCTGATGAAAAATATTATTATTAGGCATAGGATATACTATAAGTCTATAACTATACTATTAATCATTTTTCATCGCGTTTTCGTATCAATGTGATTCAAAATGTGATTATATTGCTTCGCAAATATGAACGATACAAACCTTATGGTTTGGCAATTTGGCATAACGAAACTAGTTGAGGTCAGAGCATCGTCAAAAGCTGCGAGAAACGTAATAATATTTCGTCCGCCTGCACTACTCGTCTGAGACAATATTATAATAACACACCGCCGTCATTATCATTCTCCTGGTTCCACCACCGTCATACCATCACGTTTATACGTAATGATAATATTATTACAGTAATCGCAGTCGAAAGGCGGGATTTCAGTAATGGAAAAGTAAGTCTTATTACAAACGAAAACTAAATATACGTACCTATATAATACTCGTACAATACAATGCATTATTATATGTTTCTCTAATTTAATCCCAGACAATATACGAGACTTAAAATATCATCCGTGATGGCAACCGCGGTTAACGGTACGCATTATTCATACAATGGTAAACACGAGAGAAATTTGACAGTGTTTATTGTTGTAAAGTTACAGACGCCGGGCGGCCAGAATCCGTAATCTAAAGGCGTTATTATACTTAATTATAAATTCAGAATCCACGAGTGCACAAATATAATACTAATACATTTCAGTAAAATAAATATACCTGTAAAAGATGTATTGTTTGCCATTGTATAATACGTGCATAATATATATAGACGTAAATTATATTACAATTATTGTTGATTTTAAATATCGAACAATATTTTCATAATTATAATAGGTACGTTATACATTACAAAAGTCAACTATATAATATGTAATTAATAATTAACATATGACAATGGTATCGTGTAAGTTTATTAAACATTCAAACGGTGTAGTTTACAAAAACCCGCGTTCGTCCGTGTGGTACACGAAGTGATTATCCGTTTTAAATCTAATTAGGTATGATAATGCTGTAAATAATACTATTATACTATATACAGTAAATATTATCATTTACCGGTATAAGTAGGTCGTAGGTGCATGGATCAGATTGCAGAAGTCTTAAATTTATTATTTTCTAAAGTTCGTTTGTGATTATTGACGTTTAAATTTTATGATTTAAACAATTATTTTTATTGGCTTTAGGTATTATAGATTTATAGATACTTTAAATATTGTATTTTTGATAAAACAACGTAGGTACATAATTTTTAGATAAAATATATAAAGTAAACAACACAAAAAAAAAATTTATAAAATACAATTTTTTATAGTATAAATACCAAAATCCTATTTGCACAATAAAATTGATACAATTTATTGTACATTTTTAATGTTTATATTTATCTATAATACGAATATACGATTATATTTTAACTGTATATATGTAGGTAGTTTAATTTATTTATAAATTACATGTGAATATAATATGACAAAATTTTCTATATTATATAAAATTAATTATTATGTTATCTGGTACAAAACAATTAATTCCTAACAAAATTTATAGTGATATAAGATGTAATCTAAATCTAAATCTAAGAATCCATATAATAAGTATTCTTCTTATTATTTCTCAATACTTTTAAAATAGTGATAAATAAAAAATATAACAATTTTTTAAAAATTTTGAAATTTGTATTTGAGCATACTGATATATTATAGCTTAATGTATTTCTCAAATATTAGATAAATCTCAGGTATCAATTTTTCGTTATAGGAGTTTAAAGTTGAAGTTTGAGTAAAATCGATATTTAAAGTATTTATATGGATTATTCTTATTAAATATTATTTCTCAATACTTTTACAATAATAGTATATTGTATATTAAATTATATAATTATTTAATAAATACTATACCAATACCGGTAGATAAAAAAAAAAGATAGTAAGTTTAAATTTCATACATTAAAACTTATATTAAAATTAAAATTTATATTTTCCACATAAACATTGTATTCAATAAAATAACAGTGACTATAATATAATAAACTAGAACAAACAGCATTAGTATAGCATCATTTAATTTGATAAGAAAATTTGTCAAATATCCAAATAAACCCCATATTATGTATTATTGACTGATTACAAAGGTCAAAAAGAAGTATACACAATAAATCTCAATTCTCACGGAATTAAAAAATAAACATTTTTCTTTAATTGTATATATAAATTATAATTATTATAAGTGCCTACTGTTTTTATCTAAGAATAAATCGTGAGTAAAAGTATTAAATCTAATGAATACTTAAAACACATTCTTTATAGTACTATATAGTAATATTAGGTTATATACATTTATATAATAATATTTAAATGACCTAATTTTAAATACGAAAGTTGGTAAAAACCTTGAATTTTATTCACGTATATATGACAAAATTAAAGATAAATTATAAACAGACAATATTGTATTAAACTATTTTAATTATATATTATTGTGATTATGTAAGCAAAATATTACTTCATTATTACACGCATACGCAACACAATAAAAAAAAAAATTTGTTTTCTATTGACAATACAAGTTCCAAAGAAATGCCAACAGCAAAATACTCTACTATAATGATTTTTAAGACATTGCTAAGTATAAAATCAAACAATTGTATAAATGTAATTTTCAAATTTAAACTCCATAAAATATACCTAATTATAAAATGTATGCATTTATATATAAATGAAAATACATTATTTGTATTAATAAAATATTATATATAAATGTGATTTACAACCAAATTAATACAATGATAATTTACGAAAAATGAATAAATATTACAAGTTATTGATGATAAATAATAAATAATTAATAATACTTCTCTCTAATTTTCTTGTCTTAAAAAAGAGAAGTTAGTTCATAATACTCATAAATAATAGGATTATTTCAAAGTTAATATTTTTTGGCAACTCTAATATTTTTGTTTAATGAATAATAAATAAAAATTTTATAACTAAAAAGAAAAAATTCAATTCAATTTAAAAGACGATGGATTTTAATTTTAATTGAAAATTTATTACAATTTAATTATAATACTAATTTCAGTGCAGAATAATATAAATATAATTATAATTTATAATAGGTATGTAATTTTTAAAAAAATGTAAATTAATGAAGTCCCAAATTTTATTTTTTTTTTTCTAAAAAAACTACACAAATATACTTTATGTACCTACCTACTTACTAAATAATGATAATGCCAATATTAATACGAAAACACACCTATATTTCCAAATGTATATTCTTAAAATTTTGTATACCTACTCCAAATTCATGAATAATAATATTACTTACTATATTAACTAAACTATCTAAAATATAAATATTAATAATTATAATAGTATTGTTATACAGATACAACATACAAATTGACTTTTAAAGAGCATTACAAGTTATACCTAATATAGTATAATTAATAACTATATACAATAATTTACAAATTTATAATTCAGTAATGACGATATCCAATTAATATTTATTTTAAAAATTAATTAAATAATATAGACAATAAAGGAAAATATAGCATATAGATCTATAGTAGTATACCTGTAACATGTATAAGTACTGTATAGTAGATTAGTAAGTACCTATTATGCAAATATGCCATATAGTATATGGGTAATGTAATTGTAATAGTATCTAAAGGCAATAAAAATAAAATGTTATCCAATATAATTTATCCATGGGCGGTTTATAAGTACGAATGTCGAATATAAAATTGTCATAATATTATAATGATATTTACGAGTATTTATGCCTATAGGTACACTACACTATAAGAACTCAAGCATATAATTTGTAATTTGTAGTGTATAATTTTTATGGGACATTTTTTAAACACGAATTTGCAAGCTTATATTATAATACATTACGATTACTTACGGTGAAATACGATTAAAATGCATTTATAAATATTCTTCAGGAGGTTTTTTCTTTTTTATAATAAATGTTACAAAATATTAAAGAATATAGACGCTCTCACACACTGGTTTTTACGCAATATCCAAACTCCACAAGACGTGCTCGTATATTAATATTTTTTTATTTCGTTATAATACAGATAATCACGCGCACTAACAATATAAATACTCGTATATTTCATATTATTATAATATTATTGCAAGCGAGCAACGTCTAAACCGACGATAAATAATGGTACAAATAGGTGACGGGATATTTCATTATAATGCCCAATGTATTTCAATATATTCCACGCTCTATATTCACCGAGTTATTATATTTACTTGTATATTCTTTTTAATACTTTATAATATCATCATATGACAATATTATAATATAAGCATATAGCATAGCCCATTTGCACAGAGTAGGTACCTACAGCAAAACGTCCTACAGCGGTTGTTCGGGTATAAAATAATTAGGTATATAAATTTCATATTTATGGCAATATTATGACACGTTTATTTTATTTTAAAATATTTTTTTATTCGTAATTCAATGTTTTAAATTAATTATTTGTTATTATTTATTATTTATTGTTTATTATTAGTTTATTACCTACTTTAGATTCTGATAGAATCGAATTATGTACGAATTATTGGTTTCTATAATGTTGTATCGATAGACCATAGACATGCATCTGATAGCAAAATTCCGAATCTTCCTCTTATACAATAGATAGTGGGGAAAACTATTTACACACACGAAAACTGTATTTTTAATTAAATTTACTTTAATTATATTAAATTAAATAGAAAAATATTAACACTTAACATATTCGTTGAATATTCAATAGAATATTTTGCATATACCTATCTGATAAATTATTGAAATCATTATGGATATTGTTAGTATATACGAAACAAATTTGTTCAGTGGCGGCTTAAGTCGGCTAGATAAATAAAAGGGCTAAAAAAAAGGGGGTAATGAAAATTTAAATGTATTTAAAATATTATTTATATTATAAATAAAATGATTACAATAATTATTATACTCGTATGTACTACAAAAATTTAAATTTATAATACATTTATTTTTATTAGTATTTTTAATACGTCGCGCGTTAAAACAATCAAATCAACACAAAATGATATAATTAATACAAAAGTATTTTTTTTAATTCTATTAATAAATTTGCGTAACTTAGCTGTTTAATATTTCTCTAACATCTTGCATTTTGCCTTGTTCAATACTAATTAGTAATAAATGTTCTAATAATTCTTGACTTAATGACAATCTTAATCTTGTTTTAACTTTTAAATATTTTTAATTTTGAAAAGGATCGTTCACATTTCACAATATACGAGTACTTGAGTAGGTACCTACACGATAATGTCAACATAAAGTTATATACTAAAAAATATAAATTAGAAAATGCAGCCGTATGAAGATTATATACTTGTATAACAATTTCATAACACATGGGATACATGTTTTACAAATTCAATTTTTCTTACTATCAGTTTTGGAATTATTGACAACTTTAATTTTTATATCTTCACTCTTCAGCAATGTCGACATCAGTAACTTCAGATTCACCAGATTCATAAAATACGAATGCACCATCTTGCTATACTGAATCATATGAAGACGATAAATTTATAATTTTTATTTAATAATAATAGATTGTAGTCCATCAATATCACAAAAATTATTTCTTTGTCACCATCAAATGTTGATATATTATTTTTTATACCCATGAATCTATTAGGATCAAAAAATGTCAACGCTTGTAAAATATTCAAAAAATTTTTTTTAATTTTAAAAAATAATTTTATTTTTTTGTAAAATTCATAAGCATCTTAATCTGAACAACTAATTTTTGCATTTTATGCACTTTTTGGTGTTTATTACTTTTTAAATAATTTTTTGACATTTTTAGATCATTTTCCCACATTTTTAGTCATTTTTACTAATTTCACACTAGTTCACTTCTTATTGTTTCTTGTAGACCATTATGCAGATAACTTAAAACTTGGAAATTTCCACAGAATAAGATTAGTACCTATTCGATTTTTTCTCGCCGATTACATTCGTCGTTATCGACTTATCGTGTTGTAGTGAACGTGAATATTATTATACCTAGGTATATTTTATTATTTTTTCCTAATATTCGATTAGTATCCAATATTATCTCACTGATTACAGTCATCACGTCGTTTTCGTGTTATAACGAATAATATTGTACCTACATTTTATTATTTTTTCGTAATATTTTCGAAATGCCAAAAATTAAAACGTCGGTTAGTGCTCGTCTGCGTGCATTTGTGTCATAAAATTCCCTATAAAACATAAAAATGATATAAAGCACAAGCATTTAAAACAAAGTCAAAGTTTTTTCCTGCGTTGTCAAAAAAATATACTTTTAATTACGGTTTATGTCAAGCTCTTTTACTAGCCAATATTTCTATACACAAAATATCAAATGAATTATTCCATACATTTTTTGGAAAAATAAACGCACAAAATTTATAAATTTATTTATAAATTTAAAACAAATATTTGTAATTTTTTTAGATTATTTTTTAAGGACTTTTTTTGTCATTTTTATGTCTTATTTGCATTTTTTTTTTTTTTTTAGGTAATTTTTTGACATTTAAAGGTTATCAACTTCCAAGCATTACTAATAAAGTAATAACTCATAAAATTCAGCGAGGGCCAGTCGGTAATTGCCGACTCGTCGACCTAGCCAGGCCGCCACTGAATTTGTTTATACACATAGGTATATATTTTATAAAAATTTAATTTTCAAATGTATATAGTTCTGAAAGTTATAATGTACAAACCTATCAATATAATAATTAAAATTTATCTATAATCTAAAATTACTACATTATTATTGAACTAAGAATTTGTATGGATAAAATATAATTTGAATATATTAAATCAAATAGGTATACAACTAATAAAATTATATAATTTCATATGAGAATTTTTAAGAAATCCAGATTTCAAGAATTTAAATATCTAACATCTAATAATCTTAGACAAACACATCAGGTATATATGACTATATAATAATGTATAGTAAATGTATAGTAAACGAATAATAAGTAATATTTATTTTTATATTTCAATAAGGAAATTTACATATAAAATGTACATGAAACAATAAATATATAAAAAATAAAGAATAATGAACATTCGTGCTTTTTGAATGTCGATTTGTTGGTGAGCAGCCAACATGACTTGTAGAGTGAGGTTACCATACAACATTAAAATACATATATATAATATAATACTTAAATACTTAATTACCTAATTACAAATTCTATTATAGGTACAAAGAATTCAAATTCATTACAAATATAATCTGTGAAGAAAAATATAGGTAACTAAAAAAGTTACTATATAATAATAGCCTACCTACACATTTTTAAATTTTAAACCTAAAGTAATTTTCGAAAAATGGAAATAGTAATAAGTATCTAGTAAGCATTGTAGAATATAGATTTAAAAAACAATATTAAATAACCATATATATTATTAAGAATAATGTATGTAATTTGTATGTATTTTTACGTAGATATACGTAATACCAAATGTATTATAATTATTAAGTACCTTATATACCTATAAAACTGGCTCTACTTCATAGTTCATACCATTATTACTCAAACTTAAAATGTCGCTATAATTTTAAGTTTTACTAATTTATAAACGATAAAAAATTATAATTATACATATTGAATATAAGTTTAAAAACTAAACGAAATACTCATAGAAGTCTAAATATAGACAATATAATAATATTAGTTTATTATCTAACTAATTTGATCATTATATACCTATTATATACCTATTACAAATTAAAAATTGGTATTAAGTCAAAAAGTCCTTTATCGGGAGTGGCCTCCTATTATATTATATATATTTGTTATATTTGTTAATATTATTTGTTGATAATTATACATATGTATAATATAATATCATTGGCGTGCGCAGATTTTAAATTTAAAGGCAGCAGAAAATAAATTCTACCCAATTTTCGAAGAAATCCGGCCATAATTTCATTTATGTTATAGTTAATTTTAAGTATCACAATGATATTGTATCGTGTGTTATTTAAAAAGTATTCCATTGATTAAAATTAATTTTTTACAAATCTAATATAATTTAGGTATGAAAATTTAAAATTTAGCAGCCCAAAAAACGATTCAGGGGCAATATTTACTTTAACTGCTACCCTCGTGCGCACGCCTATGTATAATATAATATAATATATTAGTAAGAATAACTTTGAAACATAAATATTTTTTTTTTATATATATTTATTAATTCAATTTTTTCAATGAAAAAGAACTACCAAGATATGTGTGGTCATTATAAAATAATGCAATATTGTAATCACTTAAATTAACTATATAATGTTATTTAAAATAATATACTAGCTGTTATTTTCTATAAAAATATTTATATTTAATTCGTATGTAACAATATAACAATGATAAATAATAAATCATTTGCAAAATAACATATTATTATCATATACTATTAAATCTTAACATGTGGGTATATTTTATTAATACCTACCTACACTAGTATTAAATAAATAATATTAAATATGATTTATAACTTTAGACTTTTAACGAAATGCAAAACAAAATTTTTTTTTCACTTTTAAACATATGTAGATAACTTAAATGTTTTGTTCGTCTATAAATATAATATTATAACGAAAACAAATATAGTCAAATAGATAATCATTGGATAAGTATACAAAAATAGATTAGTTTTTTCTGTTAGGTTAAAAAAAAAAAAAAAAAAAACGATTATACGTGCCATTACAAAATTTTTTTTTAAATTGTTATTAGATACATTGGAATAATAATCGCTTACCTATATTGATCAAAAATATTGGTTTACATCATCTATAATGTTCAGAAAACAATACCTAATATAATATAGAACATTAAACACAAAATTTAAACGTAATCAGTATCAGCGAAATAAAAAACAATAATAATTATAACAATAAAAACACGTCGTATTAAAAATAACCCATCGACTGGTTGACAAAAAGAATATGATTGTTATTTAGACTCTAGAGTCTAGAGCGTCATCTGGTACCTACAACAATAATTTATGTGTCACCTGGACCATGAACGGCATGATATAGGTAGTATAAGTTTACACATTCCCAATTCTCATACCGCGGTATACGTAATTGAGTCTACTGTCTAGGCGTACGATTCTCACACCATCGGATGACGGGTTATTGTTATTATACGCTATACGCATTTTCTTTATCATCAAATCCACGACACAAGTGCATGACTCAGACACACGTTTACCTGTATTTTAATTAAGACAAATCAAAAATTTAAAGGGAACTGTTTTAATAATTATTATATTTATGTACAAATTACCTTCACGCTTCACCTTGTATTATTAGAATTTTAAAATTTTAAAAACTATATATTTTTTTTTTTTTTAATTTTCTCATTCAATTTTAATTAAATTATGCAATATTTATCTATTTAGCATAATAGTATAATAATTTAATAATATTCACTTTTGTAATTTTAAAGAAATAAAGACATCATTTTTTTAGTGTTATAAAATAATTATTAAGACGTAGGTAATTATTGAAAATGTATTCCTAAAATTACTAAAATTAATCCTTGTTTCCACGACGACATGTTATATCCTATAGTTAAATAATGATAATGAATAATGAATATAATAAACTATTATGGTATAACTTGGCAAAACCGCTGGAGAAATCAAACAACGAAGCTAAACAAAATCAAAACCACAATTATTCCATGACCTCAAACTTCCACACACAAAATTACCAAACGGTACAAATTAGACTAAGAATTGTACATACAAGGCTCACTCCATGAGTACCTGATGGCTGATGGCAAAAGATGAGCAACCTTTGCTCAACTTACGGTATCCCTCTCACTGTCAAACCCATTATAACAGACTGTATATCATAATGAAGGAAATAAATTATTATTCAATATATCAAACAACCTTGCAGAAGCTCTGGGGCTAAACTCCATTTCTATAGAAAATCTATTCAAATTTCTAATTAAAACACAACTAATGGTAAAATTGTAAACTATAAATGTGTATATATTATAATTTCTAATTGCCAATGGCCTTAGTTGCCAAGGCTAAATTAATAATAATAATAATAAAAAAAAAAAATTATTATAAAAAACGTAAGTATAACATAATTGGTTAAAATTGAATGTTATTATCATTACTTGAAAAAATATGCATTGAATACAAAACGACCCTAACACGGCATTATGAGCTTAAGGTTTTCCCTGAAACTAAACTTATAAAAAAATTAAAAATAAGTAATATAAAAATATAAAAATTAAAGATTTATATCAAATCCAAATATAAGGCACAAACCACATTCAATGATAAATAATTCATTAATCGTTCTTATGATGATATGAATAACAAATAAATTATATTTCATTTAATTACATGGTTAATTATTCTTTTAAAGTTATTTTTTTCAAATAAAAAGTAAAAATAATTATGTAGGAACCTATAAAATATGGATCGTACAAAAATACAGATACAATTAAATAAAATAAGTGTAAATAACTAAATAATATATGAAATCACTACAGTCTACAACGCAAATCGACTTTAAAATCGCATATTGAAAATTGTTTATATTATCCCCAAATCCGGAATCTCGAATAAAATGAATTTTATCAATGGAATAAATAATATTATTTTTGCGTCATTGGATCGCATATTCGCATACAATACGTAGATAATACCAATAATAATAATATTATTTCTCAAATGACGTGCGTAGGTATATTGCAGCATTAATTATTACTTAGATTTATTAGATTTATTGCAATAACGATACCTATATGAAAATTAATTATTAATCACGATAAAATAATTATTCAACAATATAATTATAATTAATATAATATATTTTAATATAATATTATTACTATAAGAATTAGAATAGAACTTTTTTACATCGTTATAAGTAAATTTCCATTTTCATTTTTCGTCTATTCGAATAATATTACTATGAAAATAGTCATATAATATTTCTCATCATTTGATACCCCATCTTGTTCTTGTATCAGTAATGTTACATAATTTTTAATTTGATGTTTTAATAACAATTTATATCTATCTTGAAATTACTATTTTATTAAAATTTTTTGCATCTATATAAAATATTAATAAAATGGGTAGGTACAGGTTTAAATATATATACGTATATAAAGTAATTTTCAATTACGATACAAATATATAATATAATATTAAAAATACGATATTATTATGCGCATAACAGCTAGAATATTGTTAAACCAAAAATAGGTCACTAGTATAAAAATGGTTCTATATTTTAAAAATCTATCTCCAAATAGGTACATTATGATTATATCAAACATTTTAAGATTTATACCCGTCTAATCATACCAATCGATATAATAATTATATTTAAAATATATTATTTTTATTATTCTCTATAATATGAACTCGTCATAAATTTATTCTATAAATATATTATTATTATTAAAATATAATTATTTTTCCATTTTATTTCTTCTATCACTTTTTAGATTAATTAATTACTTTATTACTGTAAAATATTATTAATCGTGGAAGCATACTAAAATTTCTTAGTAAATTGATAATCACAGGAGGGTCGTATACTCGTATGATTTTAAGAATTAATTATCCTTAATAAGCAATAGCGTATACTTTGAAAGAAAATCATCCTTCTTTTTCTTCTTATCATGTCAATCAACGTTAAAGGTTTTTTCCCCAATATAAATTTAACAAATAAAATATATTATTGTTACAATGATAATTCAATCTACACATCTAATCGGTTAATTAAATGGAATGAAAAGTTTTGATATCAAATCGAAATCACGTGTATCATAAATCATCGTTAAACCACAACGTTAAACTGCATAAGACCAAATCAAAATTTTTTCGAACCCAAATGAAAAATATTTACACCCTCGTATATATTTTGTATATAAATTTTATCTATATATTTGTGTAAATAGATAGGTACTAGATAGCATTTAAACATTTAATAGGTTACTAGGTTAGGGCAAAAATAATTAAAATATTAATGTGTATTGTTCAATGTTTGAAAAAAAACAATCTGCTTATATATAAAAAAAAAATATGAATTTATTAAGTATAGTTAAGTTTATATTAACCTAATATGGATCTAATGAAGTAATAAGAGTACGTTTAAGGAATAAACGGATAGTTTGAATATGCCTCACTCATGCAAAATAATTTTAAAGATATTCTCAACTATAGCACTTACATATTCCAAATTTACCATAAATCATTTTATGAACAATATAAGTAGGTATATCGTACCTATGTATTATAGTATTACACTTGTACTTACTATTTTGTAATGAATTATTATTTTAGATTTTAAATGTATTTGTTCTACAATTCTACATTAATCATAATGATTACAATGAAGTCCAGTGTTGAGAAGGAATTCGTTCCAAAAGGAACGGATTCCTGGAACGAGTTCTTTTTGAAAGAACGAGAATTGGAATTGCTTCCTTTAAAAATAAAGGAACGAAGAAAATGAACGAGTTCTTTTTTTTTCTTCGAGGAACGTAAACTAAAATCACAATTCCTAGTTTCTTTTAATTTGAAAAAAAAATATTAAATATCAATGTAATATATAGTTTTCTTTGTTTCTAAGAAACATAAATGATATGAATAAGAGGTTATTATTTTTAATTGGTTGACGTTGGATATTCACACCGTAAGATTTTGAAAACATTAATAGATGATCGACTGTAAAATACCGATAGGTACTATAATATGGCATAAAGACATAATAATATGTATATTATTATGATAATATACAGAATGTTTTTGAAATGATGACGAAGACTAAAACAGTATCTAAATATCAGTATCAATATCTAATTTTTTAATAATTTGTTTAATAAAAGAAACGAAAAGTGGAATTAGTTCATTTTTTAGAGGAAGTAGATTTAGAAAGAGATCCTTTTAAAAAGGAACATTCCCAACACTGTAATGAACACAAAATAGGTAGATTATACCTACCTATGTAATAATTAATAATAGCGTGGCCAAGTATGAATTAATCTTTTAAAATAAAAACAGTTTTTTTTTTTTTTTTTTTAAGTTTCCTATTGCATTATTTATGTACTTATGCATATTAATATTATATGAGTCAAATTTTAACATCAAGGGCATAATGTTGCACCTTATAAATAATATTTAAAATAACATAATTATATCAGTAATTAATTAAGTAATTGCATTGTGCCATATTTAATAGTAATTTAGATTATTCCGTAATACGAGAAGTATTATTCATTTTAATTATATAGCATAATATTTTTAATTTTGCATACCACCTGATACCCATGCCCATCATTCATCAATATCATGTACCTATATTTATATAATAAATAATGATGTCCGATTGCAGAAATGGTTGAACGATAAATTAAAAATCGTAAAACCTTTACTAGTTTAATAAAATATTGATTAATTATTGGCACATTAGTGATATTTTATATGCCTCAAGAGTTCCCAGGAAGTATAAATTGCACGATGGACCGATGGGAAAAAAAATCATTGTGAAACAAAAATTGTTCACATATTTCTATTGAATTTTCGAACTTTACACTTTTAAGTAAACAATTAGTTGGTATGGTATACCTAATCCGATTAGAATTCGTGTGAATAACGCAATATTACGTGGGAAATCAATAATTCATAGTACACATATCATATATATCTATACACATTATGTTATACATTATTTTATTTATATACCTAGTCTCCTATTATTGTATTTATAACAAATCTCAAATTAATTTTATTTGCATAATTTCTTGTGTACACTTTGTAATAATATGCAGAAATATTGAACAGAGTTGTCATTGATTACCTATCAATATAATTGAATAACACAACGACATTAAATATTAAAAAAAAAATATATATTAAAAAAAAAAATAAAAAAAAAAATAATAAATAAATATAAATATTATAATATTCAATATAGTATAATATAGTATACAATAATATAATAATAATAATAATAATAAT
>JAIUCT010000027.1:1478144-1558472 GCA_021307375.1 Tetraneura akinire
ATTAGTTATATTAGATATATATATATATATAATATATATATTTATATGTTAGATTTAGATTATATTAGAATAAAATGATTTTATATCATTATTTCTCCAATTCACAAAAACAAAATAAGGAAATGAAATACTACCTATATACCTATATACCTATATTACAATTTTTATAACGAAATTTTCCTTAAAATATAAAAAATATGTTGAAATACCATAAGAGTAATATATTAATTTTTTTAAATTGTAAATTCGAATTGAGGAAAAAAATTTTGCATACATAGGTATTACCTTTATAAATTAGTAATTTTTGCAGAATGCTTACTTAAATTACGTAATATCCATAATTTACTTAATATAAAAATAATTTTTTTAATTTTATTTTATTTTATTTTATAACGTGTTGAGGTTAAATAATATATTATGTACCTACATGATAAATTATTTTAAAAACAATATAATACATATTTTAAATTCTACCAAAAAAAAAAAAATTTTTACCTACTGTCATAATTTTAACTTAAGATGTTATAATCATAAAATCTGCCTTTAAAATGTGAATTATATTTATTTTCCTCAAGCTCCAAACTCCATTTAACAATATCTAAACTAAATGATAAATGTTAAAAATAGAATCTTTTTCTCTTATCAGTTTTTACTTTATAATAAGTTTTGCTTTGCCTCAGATTTATAATAAAAAATACACATAAGTTTAATTTAAAAATCATTAAATCACATCCAATCATTAATCCTATCACTGTAATGTTATACTATGCGACATGCGTCTATGACAATATTAATTCATATCAGCCAATAAAAAGTCTAAAGTAAAAAAGCAAGGGAATGGATACAGGTGTAAAGAGGACAGTGTTGAATTTTGATTAACATTTGAATGCAATGATAAATCATTACATTCGAAAAACAATTTTGAGGGATGTTTATCAGATAATATAATATGTACTGATTAAAATTTTTACATTTATCAGTCTCTACGTTCAATATAAATAATTTATCATAAAACCCCTAAATGAGTCATCTAAATAGTAGAGACCCCAATCTAACAGTACTTCGCTTAGAATTTTTTTTCGAATGTAATAATACTTATCCATTGCACTCAAATGTTAATCAAAATTCAACACTATCCTCTTTACACCTGCATCCCTTTCCTTGCTTTTTATACTTTAAATTAAACAGCTAAACAAAACCGTAGGTAAATGTAATAATTTGAGTTTCAATCAGGAGCGGATCCAGAAATTTTCCAAGGAGGGGGCGCATATAAAATAAATTAATATTTATTAACATGAGTTTTATTTTGCATATTATTGCATATTTAGAGGTATTTTAACTATTTATGGCATATTTATGCATTTTTCTATTTTATTGTACAATTTTAGAATATTTTTACCAAAATTTATATTTTTTCACAATACGAGTATAAAATATAAGAGTTTTTGCAACGTATAATTAAAAATAAAACGTATAGAGCATTACATACACATACGAATGTATACGTAGCTTGAATTAAGCAATTAGTGTAAAACATATTATATGAAATAGTCTTATTTTGATACTTTTAGTTATTTTGATAATATTATATAAATAGGTATACAGGTATATTATATGATTATTCCATTATAAAAAATATTTGTTTATCGTATATTTTCGTTTTACTGTGAATTATAATCGTTCGAAATTGTATTAAATTGTAAGATTGGTTTCACCAATTTTTATTTATATTATAAATATATATCTTATTTTTTTATTTCATTTGGAGGGGGCGCGCGCCACCTTCGTCCCCACCCTTGTATTCGCGCCTGGTTTCAATAAAATTTTTAACATTTTTTAGACTTTTTTGTCGATTTTATTTAACATTATTGTAAAATATTTAAATATAATAAGAAGAATCTATATAAATACTTTAAATATTAATTTTAATTAAATTTCAAATTTATAACTATAAAAAAAATTAATAATTTATATTTTTCTAATATTCGGAAATACGTTAACATTAGTAAGCTTCAATGAAATTTTCCAAATTTATTTGCTTTTTTATAAATGTTTATTGTAAAAGTATTGAGAAATAATAAGACTATAATACTTGTATGGATTCTAAGATTTTCTATTATACTAAAAATATCAACTTTAAACAACTATATAAAAAAAAAAAAGATGAGCTGATACTCCTGCCGCACAGGATACAGGTGTGCGAATCATAGCGTTTCATTTTAATTAGAATTTGAATGCAATGATAAACCATTGCATTCGAAAAAACGATTCTGAGCGAAGTTCAGTCAGATTATAATTTTCGTTTGAACTAAAAATATCAACTTAAAACAGCTATAAAAAAAATTGAGAATAGGGATTTTTCTAATATTTTAGTATAATGTTAAGTAATATGTAAGTATACTTCAGTAAAATTTTCAGACACTAATACCAAAAATTGCCAATTTTATCAAACATTATATACGTAAAAACAAGAATTTTACGAAATATTCAATGTCAAATATTTTGTAGAAAAATGAACGTAACGGTTCCAAAATTTTACCACATATATATAATAGCTATGTAAACACCCAAAAAAATTTTCAAGTCTCTACCTTAAAAATTGCTCGAGTTATCAAGAAATATAGAAATTGAATCCGTCAAAATTTCATTTTTCGCGAAAAATGCCGTTTTTTCGTCATTTTTTCGAAGTTTTTTCTACCGCTTAGGGTCAATTTTGAGAAATGACGAAAAATGACCGGAAACATATGCTATTCGTGAAAATCGGAGCATTATTTCTTGTAGTAAAAGTGTCTACAGAATAAAACAAAAAAAAATCACACATCATTGTAAAACCAATACATTCTTCGCTTCGCTCAGAATCTAAAATTGAGAATTGGGATTTTTTTAAATTTTGATATATTGAGTAATATGTGAATATATTTCAGTAAAATTTTCAGACATTAAAACCCAAAACTGCCAATTTTATCAAACATTATATGCATAAAAACGAGAATTTTACGAAATATTCAAAGTTCTATATTTTGTAGAAAAATTAACGTAACGATTCCAACATTTTATCACACATATAAATAGTATCCATGTGAACACCCAAAAAAAATTTCAAGTCTCTATGTATAAAATTGTTTGAGTTATCATGAAATATTAATAAGTTTTCGTGAAAAATTCCGTTTTTTCATCATTTTTTGGTCTTTTTTCCCATAACATACAGTCAATTTTTAGAAATTCGAAAAATGACCTAAATAAAAAACCAACAACAACCACATTCTAACCGGAAACATATGCTTTTCGTGAAAATCGGAACATTATTTCTGATAGAAAAAGTGTCTACATACATAAAAAAAAAAACATACATCATTGTAAAACCAATTGATTTTTTTCGCTTCAATCAAAATCTAGAATTAAAATTTAACTTCATTCCCATAAGTTAATAATTATTAATAATTAATAAAAAAATTCAATTTTCTTATCACAGTAAATATGTTAAAAATCATCTACATAAATGATAAATTGATAAATTGTATATTATGATATTATTATATTGAAATATTTATTTTTAATAGAAAAGGGCAAAAAATAAATAAACATGAACTTAAATTTTTTGCATTCTTAACTTTTCAAAATCATGGATGGAGTGTGGTTCAATTTCAAATCATATAAAATATTTCAAGAAAAACAAATAAATATATATTTTTATTTAATAATAAATAATAAACATAAATAGTATACATAGTATTACATCACTAAGATATAAAATAGTAGTATAGAAAAATATTTTTTTATTTACAGTAGAACATCATTAAGTCAAAGTTATAGGGAAAACAAATTTTTTAACTTTTGAGGTTTTCAGCTTACTAAGGTTTTCGAATTATCAAGGTTACAGAAAAAAAAAATGTGACTTAAATAGTTTTTTAAACTTATTATCTTTTTTTATTACATAATGTAAATTGCCATGGGTATTAATTGATAAATCTTTTATGGTTTTGAATAATGTTGTTGCTGTTTGTAGAATTATCTATGTTTTGGTAAAACATGGTTAATTCTGCAATCAACAACAGTACTATGGGTATATTATATATTATAATAATTTTTATTGTATATCTTAAAATTATTATTAAAACATAAAAATATTAAAAAAAGATAATAAACACTATATAAATGATAATATTAAAATATCAACATGAACCAACTAGACAAATAATTATAAAACTTAACAATAATTGTCATTATCCATCCATATTTGAAACATAGATAGTTCAAGTTATCTATAATTTTTCTTTCGAGTAATCCAGGTTTTCGCAAGGGATTAGAATTTATTTTGACTTATTGAAGTTCCACTGTATATATACATATACGATATACATATGTATATATATATATATAATAATAATAATAATAATAATAATAATAATAACAACAACAATAATATAAGTAATTGAATAATAAGTACCCTGATTAGAAAAAAATTCAACATAGTATGTAAACTTATTGCACAACCTTTGAACACTTATTATTGTAAAAAAATTAACTATCAATTACAAGTATCAAATAATGTATAAAAATAATTTATTAATACTGTCCTCTATAATACAAAGAAAAATATAAAACTATTTATTAAAAAATTACAATATATACAGTGATAAAAATTTTGTATTGCACAAAATCCTAATCACCATTTATATATTTAGAAATTATTATTTTGCCTAAATTTCAACTTTATGGATGGAATGTAAAAATTTTATTCAATGTAAAATAAGTATTTAAAAAATATTTATAAAAAATTATAAAAAAAAATTAAGATTTGTTCTTAATAAATATTATTATTAACCAATATATTAATACTAAAGAAAAATACATAACTTTACCACTAGAACAAAATTCTTTCTAGGATTTTAAAATAGCATTATTCTAATTTTTATAATTCATTGAATAAAATATTTAATTTACGATTTACTTGTTTTGAAAGGGGGTTGCCACCCACCAAATGTTTTCTCAATATGTTTTGCAACAGCCATACATAATCTATCTTGGTTCATACCAGCAACTACCTATAAAAAAAAAAAAACAATTTAAAATATCAGTCTACAACTCTAGATATATATTACCACAAGATACATACACACAAAATATATTATATACATTTAATACCTGTATGCCTAACGGTAAACCATTTTTACTTAAACCAAGTGGCACTTGCGTGACTGGTAACTTCAGCACATTAAAAATAGCCCAATATGCAAAATTATATAGATGTAATAATGGTTCATAATGATGTTTTGTTGTTGATGGAGATGAAGGGAAAAATAACACACCATCGTCGCCCAACAAAGTCTAAAATAAAAAAGTATTACAAAAAATTTACAACACAACTAAAATTAAAAAAAAAAAAATGTATAAATAAAAATTTTTTAATACAAGTACATCTTTTGTATTCAAGAACAATGTATTAAAAATTAAATATAATAGAATATTTTTCTATTGCTTAATTAATATAAATATATAACAAATTGAAAATTAAATCAGTATGTATTTTTCAAGTTTGATTTTTCGGTTACCACCATTTATTCAAATCAGTGGCGTATCCGGGGGGCAGAGGGGGCTACAGCCCTCCCTGAAATTTTAGGAAAAATTGTAGGTATTAATGGAAAAAAGTTCGAAAAATGACGAAAAAGATGCATTTTTCACGAAAACTGAAATTTTGTCGAATTTGATTTAAATATTTCATAATAAATCAAGCAATTATTTTGAAGTTAGAAACTTGAAAATTTTATTGGGTGTTCATACAGGTAAAATATGTGGTAAAATTTTGGAACCATTATGTTCATTTTTCTACAAAATACAGGGCATTGAATATTTCGTAAAATTCTCGTTTTTATGTATATAATGTTTGATAAAATTGGCAATTTTGGGCATTTTGGTTTGAAAATTTTACTGAAGTATACTTACATGTTACATATTACTTAGAATTATACCAAAATATTAGAAAAATCCCTAGTCTCAAAATTTTTTATAGTTGTTTAAAATTGGTATTTTTAGTGTAATGGAAAATATGAAAAAAATGAAAAATAGGCATTATCTGACTCAACTTCGCCCAGAATCGTTTTTTTGAATGCAATGGTTTTTCATTGCATTCAAATTCAAATTCTAATTAAATACTATTATTTATTGATTTGTACACCTATATCCCTGCGGCAGGAGTATCAGCCCGTCTTTTTAAACTTTCAAGTTCAGCCCCCCCCCCCAAAAAAACCCTGGATACGCCACTGATTCAAATTGTTATCATTCATAACTTTTTTAAAACTAATTGGTAAAAAAATGTTTGTTATATCATAGTGTACAAGTTATATTGTACAAAAGAATATATAACTATAAGAAAATTACAAAATACAATATTAATTATAAAGTAATATTAAAATTATATTACATAATAATAATTTTTTTTTTTTTTAATTATTTTGGAACTATTTATATAAAAATTTACCGATATTTCCTTTAAAAGTATTTCAGTTTCTGTATCAGCCCAAGTTTCATTTACTTTAGGTAATTTCATGTCTATTAATTTCAAAACTGCTGCTAATGTATGATTTGAACGGCCAACAATTAATTTTGGAACTTCTAACCATACGGAAACCCTGGTCTGAATTAATATGAAAAATTTAATTAAACAATTTCAAGTAGTTTATATTTGTTAATATTTAATTACTTGATTATTCCCTAAAGATACATCAAAAGGTAGTCCTTCTTCTTTTGTCATCCAATGTTTCCATAATTTAAAACTGTAACGCATACCAGATAATTTAACTTTAAGTGGAGGCAAATCAGTGATAGAAGTTATAGATTGTAGAACACGAGATAAAGCAATTTGTAATTCATCACTAATTGGACTAACTCGTACATCACCAGGTTCATCAACATAATAATACTTTAAACTTGACAAATCAACCTAAAAAAAAGTATATTACAAATATATTAAAACATATTTTATTTAAATTATTAAAATTAAAGACTTATATTGAATTTTACTAGATGAATTTTTATTATAATTAAAACAATTTATTTAACCTCTTGATCAATTTTCAGTTCCAAAGATTTCTCAGGTCCTAAGAATGCTTTGACTACTGGTATCAAATCTTCAGCATATTTAGTCAAAGGTCCTACGCTAACAATAGTATGTTTTTCTGTGCCCTTTCTAAATGTCATTCCTTTGGTATTAATAAAACCTAAAAGACATTAAAAAATAATTTGATATCATATATAACAAATACACATTCTAAAAGTACATGCAAAATACTAATCAAAAAAATATAAAAAAAAAAACATTTAAAATAGATTTTTATTTCTGATAAGATTATAGAAGTTTTTTTTAAAAGTTATCTTTAATTTTTACTGATATAGTTGCCTATTTTTATGAAATTTAATTTGTCATAGCTTATAAGTTAGGTTTAAATTTATAAATATTAAAGTTTTAGATTCATAATTTATAATTTACATGAAATATTAATAAGAAATTATAGGATACTTTTACATCTAGGTATAAAGTTATTAGATGAAAAATAAGATTTCATTATAGAAACTTCACTAACAATTTAATGAGAATAAAAAAAAGCTAATAAAACTTTAGTTGAAGCAAATATACAACGAAACAAGTAGAAGAAATTAAAATTTCTCTACTACTAACTAAATTATATATTTGTAATTATTATTTTTTCTAATTATCCATAATTATATAATTATAATTATAAACAATAGATTAAAAATAAACTTAATAACCCATATTGTTTCATAATAAGTTTTAAAATGTTTGATTATATAAAAATTGTATGTTGTATAATGATTTATGTTAAAAATTATGTTTTTTGGCTCTCCTGAACAATTTAGAAAATGTCGCTTACGTCCTTTAATTGTTATATTTTATAATAATATAAAAAAAAAAAAAACATAAAAGTCATTATATATAATATATATATATAATATATATATATATTATATATGTTACTGGCAATATGTATAATTTTACATATTATACGATTGATTTTATGCAAAGTATTATTATTCATTATGGATTATTATTTATTATTTTTCCAAAGGTCTCTCGAAGCGAGGTTTTAGGTCACGCAAAACCACTGCCTATTCATACCATTATCAGGTTTATGGGATAGGTATTTGGTAGGTATGCCGTAGTCCCTTGGGGTGTAGCTCCATCCTCACAAAAAGTGCCTCAAAACAGTACTCGAGTAAGTGAGCAGAGCCGGTAGCCGTATCGAGCTATTCCTTCCAATCGAATACTATTTTTTTTTTTTTATAAAAAAAAGTGAAAAAATTGCTTAGTAGTTATACTAAATTTTTTTTTTTATTACTTGCCTAAAATCAATTGTCATTATATTTATAATGCCTAGGCATATATATATATATATTGCCGGAATTATACGTATTTTCAGTAATATATATATATATAATTATAATAATTTTAATAATGCTGAAAATATTATTAGATTAGTATTTCTTGGAATTATATAATCTAATGATGTTATTGGTTAATAACATATTATTTTTTCTAACTTTTTCTTTAAGGTAAGGATAAATTTGGTATAAATACCTGTTGTTAACTTATGCCCAAATATACCACAATTGAATGCCGGTATGCGTGCAGATCCACCAATATCAGTACCAAGACCCAAAGGACTACCACAAGCTGATATAATACTGGCCTAAGATATAACATTACTTTTATAATAAATTTAATACCTTGCAATAATTTCAAATTATTGTTAATAATATTTTAAACATACTTCTCCACCAGAAGATCCTCCAGCTGAATAATTTGTATTATATGGGTTATTTGTTATCCCATAAACTTTGTTTCTAGTTTCACACCATAAATTTAATTCTGGTACATTTGTAACACCAATCAGTATAGCTCCAGCAGTCTTTAATGATTTAACAACTTCTGCATCTTCATTACATTTTATACCAGTTCTAGAAACCATGCCAAATGTCCACGCCATTCCTTTAGCTCCTGTACTTTCTTTAGATGTAAATGGAATTCCAAATAATGGTTTACCATCAAAAATTAAATTAATTTTTTCCTCAGTGTCAGCTAATTCAATTAGTTTATCATATTCATCAGCTTCTGCTAATGCTTCATCAAAACGAGTATCAACTACAGCATTTAAAATTGAATTCACTTGTTTAATTCGACTAATAAAACTTTCAACAACATGGTGACACGTAACTTCTTTATTTTTTATTTTTTTTACAATAGTTACACAACTATCAAGAACCAGTTGATCCTCTACTGGTGGTAATATTTTTGTTGGTATATTTTTATATATATAATAAAATATTAGTGATACAGCATAGTCATAAATACATCGAGCAAATGTAATTAAATATAATAATATAAATTTGCAAGTATTTGATGATTTTGGTTTTCTTGAAGAATGACTCTTCTTTGCATGATGCACTTTTTCTCGTTTTTCCTAAAATAATAAAATATATATAATATAAATTTGTACATTGTAATAAATACTATTTATTATATTATAGAATTATAGTAAATTAAAATATATTAAAACAATGTAAAATGAAATTAATTTAACAATTATTTATTATATTATAAACTAACTCTTTATAATATGTTTCTTATTAGAATATAAAAATAATATATAAGCTAAAATCACCTTATATATCACTACTACGCTATAAATAAATAAATAACAAAAATTGTTTAAACAATATCGCAATAAACCATAATAAATTTAAAAAAAGAGCTGATACTCCTGCTGATTTTTTCTACCGCATAGGGGCAATTTTGAGAAATTCGAAAAATGACCTAAATAAAGTACCAACTAGATCCACTTTCCTACCGGAAACATATGCTATTCGTGAAAATCGGAGCATTATTTCTTGTAGTAAAAGTGTCTACAGAATAAAAAAAAAAAATCACACATCATTGTAAAACCAATACATTCTTCGCTTCGCTCAATATTTCATTTTCAAATTGTTAATTTTTAAATTATTATGTTTAATTATTTAATCTTAATAGTCTAAATACATTTTTAAATTAATAAAATTATGCAACTACTATATTAAAAAATCAAGGGAAGGGATACAGATGTAAAGAGGATAGTGTTGAATTTCAATTAACATTTGAATGCAATGATAAATCATTACATTCAAAAAACAATTTTGAGTGAAGTTCAACAGATAAAATATGTATTGATTAAAATTTTAACATTAATCAGTCTCTACATTTAATATATACACATACATTATACACATATATACCCATAAAACCTCTAAATTAATAATCTAAATATCCAAATCTGACAGTACTTAACTCAGAATCATTTTTTGAATGTAATAATTTATCATTGTATTCAAATATTAATCAAAATTCAACAATATCCTTTTTACACCTGTATTCCTTCTACACCAGTATCCCTTCCCTTGCTTTTTATACTTTACATATATTACATTATATATATTTAAAAGATGTAATTGGATGATTAATTTAAAATAACTCATAAAAAATTCATATAAGAAATATTATAAAATGCAATTATTTTTATGTAATCTATATATACATAGGAAATGGTAGACAGCACAGATAATACAGCCTGTGTCTAGGGCGGCAATTTTGCCATTATGATGTATTTATAATTGTAAAAACATAAGAAATTATTGAAAATTTTAATGAATTGTTTTTGTCCATAACATTGTGATTTCTGGGTGAGGTAGATCTTAGATGTGTATTCTGAAATTTATAATATGAAAGGGTGACAAATTTTATTTTTCCTACGCATAAATAATGTCTAGAACCAGTCCTGTCTACATATTAATAAACAGTTTTGAAATATAAAGTAAAGTAAAAACTATTGTTAAATATAACATTCTTGTCTATGATTAAAATTATGTAATTGTTACAGCATAATGCAACGTTATATGAATAGGTACCAGACAAAAACAAAATATAAAATAACTAAAGACTAAACAATAATTGTACAAGTGCGATTAACTTTACCTTTTTATGACCGGCCATATTTTTTCTAAAGAATCCCAGTACCTAAGTATATTTCTATATAAAAAAAAAGAACTTCAAATAAAATTTAAATAAATACTACATCTTACATTTATTTTTTACTTACTTAAATTTTCCACTTGTGATATATTTTAAGTAAGTATAAAAATCATCACTACTTATAATGCAGTACGCATAAGTCTATAACACGAATTCATGGTCTCTAAGCACAATATTTATAAATTACTGTTCACCTTGAAAAAAATGAATCGTATAATTAAGTGAGTAGGCCATCGTTACCAATAAAGCAAAACGTGAACAAGCCGGCCCCTTCTAAAATAACAAATTACTATATATAAAAAAAAAAAGTAATAATTAGTAAAATATTACTGTAATGTAATGTACAATTAAAACGAATTATGATAATACGACTGATAACGATAGAATCACAAAAGTGATAACATAAAACCGTGGGAACTGGGAATCGTAAAATGCATATATTATATTTTTTTCTTTATAGTAAAATCAAGTTACAATAATGTATTGATTTTACAATGTGTGCAGTTTATTTTATGAATAATGAATGTAAATACTTTTTTGAGTAGAAATAATAGCCGCCGATTACCTCAAATAAGGTATGTTTCGATTGAGAATATTGTCATTCGTCTCATTTCGACGCATTCGATTTTAATATTTTACAATAACACTAGCAAGTAGCAATTATAATTGAAAGTTCACATAAGCACTATATATATGTGGTAAAATTTTGGAACCGTTATGTTAATTTTTCTATAAAATATAGAACTTTGAATATTTCATAAAATTCTCGTTTTTATGAATATAATGTTTGATAAAATTGGTAATTTTGGGTATTAGGTCTACAATTAAGGTTTTACAATCAAAATTAATTTTTGAAAATTTTATTGAAGCATATTAACATATATCTTACCGAATTTCCAAAATATTAGGAAAATCTCAAGATTAAATTTTTTTTTATATGTGTTTGAAAGTTGAATTGAAAACTGAAATTATTTATATTAAACGTATAGAGACTGACAAATGTAAAAAAGATGAGCTGATACTCCTGCCGCACAGGATACAGGTGTGCGAATTATAGCATTTAATTTTAATTAGAATT
This sequence comes from Tetraneura akinire, assembly GCA_021307375.1. NCBI lineage: Eukaryota > Metazoa > Arthropoda > Insecta > Hemiptera > Aphididae > Tetraneura > Tetraneura akinire. The sequence continues at coordinate 1,490,300 of JAIUCT010000027.1, forward strand.
TGAATGCAATGATAAATCATTGCATTCGTAAAAACGATTCTGAGCAAAGTTCAGTCAGATTATAATTTTCGTTTGAACTAAAAATATCAACTTAAAACAGCTATAAAAAAAAATTGAGATTATGGATTTTTCCAATATTTTAGTATGATGTTAAGTAATATGTAAGTATACTTCAGTAAAATTTTCAGACCCTAATACCAAAAATTGCCAATTTTTTCAAACATTATATACGTAAAAACGAGAATTTTACGAAATATTCAATGTCCTATATTTTGTAGATAAATGAACGTAACGGTTCCCAAATTTTACCACATATATATAATATCTATGTGAACACCCAAAAAAATTTTCAAGTCTCTATCTTAAAAATTGCCCGAGTTATCGAGAAATATAGAAATCGAATTCGTCAAAATTTCATTTTTCGTGAAAAATGCCGTTTTTTCGTCATTTTTTCGAAGTTTTTTCTACCGCTTATAATCAATTTTGAGAAATTCGAAAAATGACCTAAATAAAGTACCATCTACATCCACTTTTAAATCTGAAACTCGCTATTCGTGAAAATCTAAGCATTATTTCGGGTAGTAAAAGTGTATTCAGAATATTTATTTATACGTATGGATTCTAAGATTTTCGTTTTACTAAAAATATCAACTTAAAACAGCTATAAAAAAAAATTGTTACCTGGGATTTTTATAATATTTTAGTATGATGTTAACTAATATGTAAGTATACTTCAGTAAAATTTTCAGATCATAATACCCAAAATTGACAATTTTATCAAACATTATATACGTAAAAACGTGAATTTTACGAAATATTCAAAGTCCTATATTTTGTAGAAAAATTAACATAACGGTTCCAAAATTTTACCACATATATATAATAGCTATGTGAACACCCAAAAAAATTTTCAGGTCGCTATCTTAAAAATTGCCTGAGTTATCGTGAAATATAGAAATTGAATTTGTCAAAATTTCATTTTTCGTGAAAAATGCCGCTTTTTCGTTATTTTTTCGAAGTTTTTTCTACCGCTTAGGGTCAATTTTGAGAAATTCAAAAAATGACCTAAATAAAGTACCAACTAGATCCACTTTGCTACCGGAAACATACCCTATTCGTGATAATCAGAGCATTATTTCGGGTAGTAAAAATGTCTTCAGAATAAAAAAAAAAAAAAAAAAAAAATCACACATCATTGTAAAACTAATACATTCTTCGCTTCGCTCAGAATCTAAAATCCCCATATACTTGTAAATACTTTAAATATTGATTTTACTGAAATTTTAACTTTAAACGCCTATAAAAAAAATTGAGTCTTGAGATTTACCAACTAGATCCACTTTGCTACCGGAAACACACCCTATTCGTGATAATCAGAGCATTATTTCGGGTAGTAAAAATGTTTACAGAATAAAAAAAAAAAAAAAAAAAATCACACATCATTGTAAAACCAATACATTCTTCGCTTCGTTCAGAATCTAAAATTAGCTCGATATAACATAAAATATTTTATTACAACATAAATACGTATACCTATATGTACATATAATTAATCAAAAATTAAAATATATTATTGATGATAGCGTAATACATATTATGGTTACTAGTGTTACTACCTATCATAATGTTAGGCTGAGAATAAAAAGAGTGTTATAATATTGTTATCTTTATTTTTGATTTATCCTTCTACAGTTATCTCTAAATAAGGTTTATACCTCTCCTGCAATTTTGAATAATGAATAATCATGAAGTTTAAATAATTATAATTCTAAACTCAAATGCTTTTACAGCTTTTGTCACTGATAAAATTAATTAATTCTATTTACATAAAGAATATTTTAGCAATTTTTTTTTAAATTTTTGGGTGGTTTATCATCACCGTTATAATATAATTTTATTTTTTCTAATTTCTCACAATTATGCTATAAGAAAAACAATTAAAAAGTGATAAAAAACAGTATTTTTCTTAACCTTCCGTATTTCCGAATGTAATTATATATTATATATACCTATCATTGCATTCAAATTTTAATCAAAATTCAACACTATTCTCTTTAAGCCTGTATCCCTTCTACTTCCACAGCAATATGAGCTCTTTACATATTCATTAATACAAAAATTGTTGATACTTACATATACGTGATACGTCTAACGAACTGTCAATATCTATTACTATAATCTATACAACTAATATAACGTACTTAATAGGTATTTATAAGTGTTTATTGCAACAACAATATATATCATCTGAACCGACGAGAAAATAAACCATTAATCTTATAATGAATTAATACTTATGTACTCGTATAATGCAGTATGCCAGTATAATTGAATAAAAAAAAAATTAATACGTAACTACGTAGATAGAATTTTGTTTCATATTTTCTTAGATAAATGTATTTTTTTTTAAATACAATAATCTGAGTTAAAGTTGTATGCTTGTGTAATATTATTTAATAATCTTAATATTAATCATAATAGCCAAAACTATATATTATAGGAATATTGTATTTACTTATATTCTTATTCTATATTATGTACTTAATTGTGTAAATGTAATGTCTTGGTGATAAAAATAATTTTATATGTATACGAGATTATATTTTGAGCGAAGTGAGAAATGTATTGATTTCACAATGATGTGTGTCTTTCTTATTTTGTTTTGTTTTTGTTTATTATGTCTGAAGAAACTTTTACTACCCAAAATAATGGTCCGATTTTCACGAATAGCATATGTTTCCGATTGGAAAGTGGATGTAGTTGGTACTTTATTTAGTTCATTTTTCGAATTTCTCAAAATTGACCCTATGCGACAGAAAAACGACGAAAAAATGGCATTTACACAAAAATTTAAATTTCGACGAATTTAATTTCAATATTTGACAACAACACAGACAATTTTAAAGTTAAATACTTGAAAATTTCATTGGGTGTTCATATAGATACTATATATGTATATGTGGTAAAATGTTGGAACTGTTATGTTAATTTTTCTACAAAATATAGGACTTTAATACTTTAAATATTTCGTAAAATTCTTATTTTTTGTATATAATATTTGATAAAAATGGCAATTTTTAGCATAAGGGTTTGAAAATTTCACTGAAGTATACATATTATATACATATTACTTAACATCATACCAATAAATAGATTAGAAAAATATATTAGAAAAATCCCTATTTTCAATTTTTTTTTATAGCTGTTTAAAGTTGATATTTTTAGTTTAAACGAAAATTTTAGAATCCATACGAATATTCTTCTTATTATTTCTCAACATAAAAAAAATTATTAGAAAAGCCAAAAAATTTGGAATATTTTTGAAAATTTTATAGAAATATACTGATATCTATTTTAACGTATTTCCAAAATATTAAAAAATCTCAAGACTCATTTTTTTCACGTGAGTTTAAAGTTGAAATTTCAGTAAAATCAATATTTAAAGTATTTATATGGATTTTCCTTATTACATAACAATATTTTACAATAATGTTAAATAAAATTGACAACATTTTTTTAAAAATTTAGAATATTTTTATTGAAACTTAAATACATTTTACTTAACTATCAGTTCCAATTAATTGTGAATTATTACATTTACGATTTTACTACTTTATATACTTTAAACAGATATAAAAAAAGAAAGGGTAGAGATACAGGTGTAAAGAGGATATAGTATTGAAATTTGATTACAATTTGAATGCAATGATAAATCATATTCGAAAAACAATTCTGAGCGAAGTACTGTCAGATTTGGGCATTTAGGTGACTCATTTCGGGGTTTTATGATAAATTATTTATATTGAATGTAGACACTGATAAATGTAAAAATTTTAATCGGAACATATATTATCTGATGAACTTCGTTCAAAATCGTTTTCACGAATGTAATGATTTATCATTGCATTCAAATGTTAATCAAAATATACTACCTATACTCTTTACACCTGTTACCTGTAACCCTTCCACACCAGTATCCCTTCCTTAATTAAATTTCATATTTGTAAATCATAAAATTATTTTGTTTACTATTTTGATAAATTCTTACATTAATTAAAAAAATAATAACATTAAATTATTAATTTAAAAATAATTAAAAAACAATAAAACTTTATATACAAACTTACAAAAACCATGATAAAATAGAACAAATGTTTTATCGTGTATAAACTAAATAAAGGTATTAAATAAAATATGTTTTTTTATAGGTATTTATTTTAATAAAACATATTAGTTATAAATTTATAATTGAAATAATATTATATAATCATAATGCATTACCTAAAAAATGTTAAGTAAATAAAATATATGTTAATAGAACATTAGACTAGACGGATCAACTATTTATGCATTTAGTTTCTATTGATAAATAAAAATGTTTATTAAAAAAAATAAAAAAAATACGAAGTAGGTAGATAAATTATTATACCTAATTAATTATTATATTATTTAAATTAATATTGACTAATGAAGATTATTAATTTAATTATTAAAGTACTAATTTGCTTATTCTAAAATAATATTATAAAAATGCATTTATTTTCGATTATTTGGTAAATTATGCTAAAAAAATATGCTAAAATTAAATTTTAAACATTATTGAATACATTATGGTAGTAAACACTCTGTATACAAAATACAAATATAAACTTTTAAATTATGTAGGTATTTACATTAAAAATCATTCCAAAGTCTTAAATTAAAAATATGATATGATTATATTATTAGGTATAATAGGTATATTGTTTGTTATTCAAACACGTTTGATGTCAAAATGTCAAAATTAAATCATGTCGAATTTTTTGTTTCATTTAAAATATATATATTATAAATATATATTATTTATTATATATAAATTTTAAATTAGACAAAACCTCGAAATGATATCATTTTGACATTTTAACATCAAACGTGTTAAAAGAACAAACAATAAAACATATTATATTTTAAATACTAATTAACCTTAATAACTTTTTTACCCAAACAATATTCTTTCATATTCCATTATTATCAAATTAGGAAAATAATGCAACCTTCAATATTTTAACAAGCCAGGTTTTTACTTACATTAAATACATCAATAAATACATATGTATATAATAATAATGCATACAATATTGACACAGCATACTGCAGGGACGTCAATATAATTTTACTTTATACAAAATTACAAACTACAATATATAATATAAAATCATATAATAAAGTAAACTTCAGATATTTTTAACGATAAACCACATATTATAATTTCATTTTTAGATTAAATGTATAATTACATAATACCTATATAGACTATATAGTTATAGTACTATATATACAACCGATAATAGTAAAGACTACCTACGTCTATAGAGAAAAATGATAATTCCTTTACGCCTAATGATAATCATTAGCATTAAGCAATAATCAATAATCATATTCTAATACAATTTATGAGTTAAATACATGTTAAATGTTATCATTGAGGCTGGGTCATGTACTCATGTGCTAAAATATTATAATGTATTAAACATAATTTTATTTAAAACATAAGGCAAAACTAAATACGCATTTTAGTAGTTATCCTTTTAGAAGGTTGTAAATATGAATAGTACGACTAAAATTGGATTAATTTTTAATTATATTTATATACAATTAAGAATTAAGTTAAAACAACAAACGAAAATCATTAGTCATCTGACATGGTAATTTAAATTGTAATTGATCATAGTCCTAATAGTAAACCACACGTTCACATTAAGCAGAATTTACAAATATTTTAGTGCAATATAATCGAAAAAAACAATAGAACAATTGATTTCCTATTTTTTCAATAAACATTATTTACAAATAAATAAAGTTAGTTTCTCTTATAATTTATATAGCGTAATCAGAAATTTATGTTACAAACATAATGTATAAATGAGTAAATTATATGGAAACTGAAAAGGTATATATTATACAGAATGCGTAATTACTTGCAGTTACCACTAAATTTGTTATATATAAAATTTTGATTACTTGTCTATAATAAAATATGCTATAGCAAGGCTGGGCGTTAACGAGTTAAAAAGTTAAAGTTAAGTTAAAAAATTAAGTTACTTTTAACTAAGTTATATAACGAGTTACTTTTTTTTACTATTAACTTTTAACTTAACGAGTTAAATTTCTTGTAAATAACTGAATAATATTTCAGTTAATTTTTCTTTTATTATCGTTAAGTTAAATAATCTACTTTTATAGAAAATAAAATGTTATATTATCTTTATTCAATGTACAAAAATTTAAAATACCAGTTAATTTATTATCAATTTTATACTTCCTGTTTTTCTATTATAATGTGCCCAGTGATATTTAAAATTAAACCAATTATATATATAGAGGTATATTATTTTTATATACAATTTACTAAAATTACATAGTCTTTCGTAGAACACTATTGAATAAATATAAAATTATTTTAATTTTAATGGACAATAATAATTATTATTGTACCTACCCATTAATATTATTTTATTACCTATTCCAATATTATGAGATATCTAATTTAGTAATATCACTAATACCTACAGCAGATATTTTATGAATAATACCGAAAAACATTTTAAAAATTAATGGTTTCTTATTATTAATAAATAATATATATGATATTATTAACTATCTACATATTATTTTTATTTTATATATATAATTATATAGGTATAATGTATAGGTAGGTATAATAATGTTATAGATTATAGTATATTTATAAATTTATTATATTGATCACAAATGGGAAATTTTGAAATAGAATTCAGCGAACTATAAAATATACTTGATACATACATATTATAATACTATACATACCCAAATATGTTTATTACAAAGCAGACAACTCTAAAAAGTATAGATAAATAGTTTATATTTATAGTTAATTAATATTTAGTTATCGGTATAATATTATTTTTATATTTTATAATTATATTTATACGATATAGATTTGGAATTTTTCTAATATTTTGATATTACGTAAGAAATATGTGAGTATATTTCAGTAAATTGTTCAGATCTTAAAACCCAAAATTTTATCAAACATTATACAATAAATTAACTTTTTTTAAACTTTTTAATTAAGTTAAGTTACTTTTTTTAAAGTAACTTTTAACTTTCTTAAGTTAACTGAAATTAAAAGTAACTTTTAACTTTTAATTTAACTTAAACATTTCAAAAATAACTTAACTTAACGAGTTAAAAATTTTTGTTAACTTGCCCAGCCTTGTGCTATAGTAACTTATATTATATATTTATATAATTTTATATGTAATTATAATATTTAAATTATATAATAAAATGTTAAAATAATAATTAGATAGGTATTATTATACTTACTATTGTAATATTTTGTATTATAATAGGTAATTATAATGAAGTAATAAACAATAGGTACACGTGTGTTATGAGCCTAATTAAAGGCCTATAATATAATAAGGCAATAATTATATGAAAAAAATCAATATTTTACTAATAGTAGGTATATAGTAAATATATCATGAATAATGGGATTGTATCAATACATAATATAATGAATAATAAAATAATATGAATGCTATTGCATAATTTATTGTCTTTTTTAATTTAATGTACAGTATACTGTATACAACTATATTTATAGTAAAACAATCTTTTGTAGTTATGCAAAATACAAATAGTGTCGTTTATGTAAAATACGTATTATTACAATCATTAGACTCCAATATATATTACTAAACTTAAAGACTAGGAAATTTGTATATGAGATTATAAAATATTAAAAAAAGAAGTAATGATGGTTTGATTTTAAATTCTGAGTGAAGCGAATAATGTATATTATGCATATTACCGTATTGGTTTTAAAATGGTGATGTGTCTCTCAGTCTCTCTCTTTTTATTTCTTTTTTTTAGTTTGTATAATTATATGTAAACACTTTTTTTATTAGAAATAATGCTCCTATTATTACCACAAATAAGCATATGATTCCAGTAAACCGGTAGAGAATATAATCGTATTGGTACTTTATTTAGGTTATTTTTCAAAATTAAGCTTATCCGGTAAGAAATACTACTAAGAAATGACGAAATCGATTTCAAATATTATACAATATTTCAGAAAATATTAAACTTAGAGACTTAATAATAATTTTATTGGATTATATTTTATATAGATATAGATAATTTACACACGTAATAAAATATTGGAACCATTACGTTAAGTTCTTTTTAAAATTTCCCAAAATTCTAATTTCTTTCTTTATAATGTTAGTAAAAATTGGCAATTTTGGGTTTTAAGGTCTGAAAATGTAATTGAAAATTGAAATTGAAGCATAAGGCACAACATACGAGTATATTGCTCATAAATTAAAAAAGCTGAACTTCACTCAGAATTGTTTTTAGATTTTGGGCGAAGGGAAAAAATAATTAGTTTTACAATGATATGTATCTTTTTGCTTTTAGATTCCTTCTTAAAAATGTATTGGTTATTTTGATGACATTAATCATTAATCATTTTGATCCCATTAATGATGGGTGTCTTATTTTTTTCTTTTTTTTTTTTTATGTCTGTGGACACCTTTACTACACGAAATAACGCTCTGATTTTCATGAATAACATATGTTTCCGGTTGAATAGTGGATCTAATTGGTACTTTATTTAGGTAAATTTTCTTATTTCTCAAAATTGACACTATGCGATAGCAAAAACGACGAAAAAATGACGAAGAAACAGCATTTTTCAAGGAAAACTGAAATTTCGATTCAATATTTCACGATAACTCAAGCAATAAAGTAAGATACTTGAAAATTTAATTGAGTGTTGATATAGGTACTACATATACGAGTATGTGATAAAATTAAGGAACCGTATCGTTAATTTTTCTACAAAATATAGGACTTTGAATATTTCGTAAAATTCTCGTTTTTATGTAGGTATAGATATAATGTTTGATAAAATTGTCAATTTTGGGCATTAAGGTCAGAAAATATTACTGAAGTATACTAACATATTACTTAACATCATATCAAAATATTAGAAAAATCCCAAATCTAAATTTTTTTTATATCTGTTTAAAATTGATATTTTTAGTTTAAACGAAAATCTTAAAATCCATACGAATATTCTTCTTATTTGGTATTTCTAATCTCTCAATAATTTTAAAATAAAAATTAATAGAAATGACAAAAAATTTAGAAAATTTGTAAAATGTTTATTGAAATATACTGATATACACATACATATGTATAAACGTAATTTTAAAATATTAGGAAAATCTCAAGACTCAATTTTTTTTATAGGCGTTTAAAGTTAAAATTTCAGTAAAATCAATATTTAAAGTATTTACAAGTATATGGGGATTTTTCTTATTATATTTCAATATTTTACAATAATGTTAAATCAATTTGACAAAATTTTATTGATGCTTAAATACATTTTACTTAACTCAGTTCCAATTAATTGTGATATTATTACATTTACGATTTTTTTTTTCTATAGCTGTTTAAAGTATAAAAAGCAAGGGAATGGATACTGCCATAATAAGGAAAGGAATGGAATTCCTGGAAAGGATACAGGTGTAATGAGGATAGTGATAGTGCTGAATTTTGATTAAAATTTGAATGCAATGCTAAATCATTACATTCGAAAAACTATTCTGAGCAAAGTACTGCCAGATTTGGGTATTTAGGTGGCTCATTTGGGGTTTTATGATAAATTATTTATATTGGATGTAGAGATTGATAAATGTAAAAATTTTAATCGGTACATATATTATCTGATGACTTTGCTCAAAATTGTTTTCATGAATGTAATGATTTATCAAAAAAATTTATTCAAATTTTAATCAAAATTCAACACTATCCTTTTTACACCTATATCCCTTCCACACCAGTATCCCTTTCCTTGCTTTTTATAAATTATTGTGTCATTGCATTTAGATTTTAATCAAAATATAGTATCATCCTCTTCACAACTTATTATTTTTCACACCAGTATCAGCTCTTTTTTATGACTATACACATATTTCATACATTATAACCATTATATTTTATAATAATTACTAATAATAGCTAATACATAAATACTTTTTAATTATTTATTAAAATAATTAATAATAATTTAAATTATTTATTTTTTATTATTTATTTTAGTTTATTGTAATTTTATACTAATAAAAATTGAAATGTAGCAAAATTAATTTTTAATATAATATAATAGAGGAATAGAAAACTCTGTTCTACTTTACATTTTTATATTTTTAATACATAAAATCTTTCACTAATGATTAGTCTACTTAGTATTGAAATAAGTTATTTATAAATTAAATTTGAGTGAATATTATTCGTTTTATACTATTATTAATACCTAATTAATAAATGTCTACCTGTCCTACCAATAACATAACTACACGATTTTAAATGATGTAATGCATTTTTGTAAATTATAAACATAAATGAAATTAAAAAAGGTACAATATTATGTATAATTGATGCAATATTTCTAATAAAATTATACTTAAATTATTAAATATATATTATATATATTATATGTGACATTAGATTTCTAAATGCGTTTGTCCATATCAACTAATAAAGTAATGACTATTTATGGATATGAGTTCAAATTACAAATTTAATCTATATATATATATATATATGTGTGTGTGTGTGACGTGTGTGTGTTATTTTTTTTAAAAATATAAAATTTAATACAATTGTTATTTAACTTTTATATTGTTATATTAACTTCATAAAGAGTATATCGCATTATGATTTGTAGTGTTACAATATAATTATATTTTAAAATATATGTGACTTTTAACTGTATAGGTAAATAGTAAATAATATGTATTACGTATATATAATAATATATTAAAATAGATAGATTTATGTACATATATTATTTTTTAGTCAAGTAGTTTTTTAGTTACCTAGTGAATATAATTGTACTTATCTGCATAATGCATAACAACAGATCCATTTACTATATAATATTAATAATTACCTACTTAATACTTTAGTGCCCATAAATATATTTTTGTATCTAAATTTCTTAAATTAATCTTAAAATTTTATATTATTAATAAAACAATTTTATCTTAAAACAAAATTAGTCTACATTTTACGGATTATTTGAAAAAAAAACCTTCATAAAAAAATATTTAGTAAAAAAACTAATTATAATAAAAATATAAAATTAACGCGAAAAAAATTCAAAAACGATTTTATGACTATATAAACATATATCAAGTACATGCATTAAATACAAACATATAGCATATAGGTAGTTTTAAGGTTTAACCTTCATAAAATTTAATTAATACATTTTATAAAAAACGTAAATTCAAATTTTTTTCCAAGAGCATAATAATATTATAATTCGATAATACCTATATAATCCATTTCTACAAGTCGTTGAACATTTTAGGTTAAATATAATTTATCTATATATATATAGTGTCGTCTGGCCCACCCGGCGACCCACGGGCAATCGTCAACGGCCCTCGATATTACTTTTAGTTAGGGGCCCAACGTTAAAAGAAAAAAAATTTTAATAATTTTATTGTAATATTTGTAATGTATAGAAAAAACTTAGAAACAATTCTAATTTTAGATAAAAGTGCAAAATATTATACAATTAATATTTTAATACTGAAATTGTTTTCATCATTTTATATTATTATTGTAGTTAGATGTATATGTATAATACCAATACGTCATACAGTTTATATATTTTTCGTTATTATTATTAATGATATGAATTAATATTATCGTAAGTAATAGTATCGTAATAAGAGAACAAATAGAAAAGTCTGTCATTGTACATAGGTACAAATGGTATTATGTTATTTAAAATTTACATGGAGAATATTGTACCTACACGCAAACAAACTTGAACACGTACGTAGTATAACTAGTATTACGTTAACATTTGATATCTGTTGTCATGAATTTTCGAATGTCAAGTGCGATAGAATTTAGAAATTTATGGTGTAGTGGTATTTGATATGTTTCTTTTTACAATATTATCTTGTACCTATCTCCCGGCTCATTATTGTTATAACTTATAATTACGCATATTATTAACTATATTGGTAAAGATTAGATTATTTATATATTTATTTAATTTGATTAGCAAGTTTCTAAGTTATTAATTTATTATTCAAACTAATATAATTTTTAGTTTTAAACAACACGGGTAATGATTTGACAATGATGTGTACTTTTTTTTATTGCATAAAATACTTTATTTGTAAGTTAAAGTGGTTCGATTATCACAAAATGAAAATATGAGACATAAGGACAATGGGTGACCATTGGAAATGATATCACCAAGGGTCCAATCATAGACCGATACTGTTTATCTTATAACACTTAGGTAGTTATAGTATTTATCATTATTGTTTTTTTTTTTTTTTAATTCATAATTACAAATAATGTTATAATTATTATTCAACCATTAATGCACTCGTATTTATATGCGCTACTTATGTTATATTATTATAATACCATTGTCACTAGAATTTTAAATATACTAATTATATAATATAATATATTTATTATCAAAGTGAAATACTTTATAAAATTCATAATTTATATATATATACCGATGTATACATAAGTTTAATAATTACCTATCAATTATCCGAATATCTAATATTACAGATTAACAGAAATTATATAATATTAATTATCTATTATAAATATATAATATTTTAAGTATCTTATTAACTTAATAGGACTAAATAATAGCAGTAAGTATAGTGTATTGTGAGTATAGATATAAAATATACAAAGTTAAACTTATATGGTTATTGAATATTAGATACATATAATATATATATTATAGTTTAACTAGTTTAAGTTCGATTCAAATCTATATATATTTTATAACTCAAATTTAAAAGTGCTTTAATATAAAAATAATTTAATTTATATTAATAATAATATATTGCGTCAAAAATATTTTTCAATCTGAATAAATCACCAAACTATATAGAAAGGTATAAATAAATAGAAATTCTAATATATTATATAGTATATATACTTGAATCAGTGGCGCCGAAGTCCATGCTCAGGTCGGGCCGCGGCCCGACCATATTTTTTGCCCAGGGGCCTTTACTTTATGAGGCCTTTGCATAATTGGACTTATTATAAATTATAATATGGTATAATAATATACAATATACATAGAGTAAGACTTAATACTTATTACTTACTCCATGAGTTTGTATAATAGTATTATAATATACTAATTTACTATAGAAGCATGGGCTAATAGGTATATACCTATTTTTAGTATTTTTACTTTAATAAGAGTATCACAATTCACAATAATACGTTAATTACATCATGCAGTAAATTTTCCACATTAATAAATTATTGTAATGTATTCAGGGCCGTCGAGAAACTATTCGGAGCCTAGGATATTCAAGAAATTGGGGCCCTTAGCCACAATTATGAATTAACCTAAGACCTAACATGCTTAGCTAAGAGGTAATTCTAATACCCAGTTATTAAATTACCTCCCTAAATTTTATTTATTTAAATTGAAATAACTTGAAATTCTTATTTGATTATAATAAATGTAATTTAATCGCGTTTCAGCATTTCCAGGCTCCGGTATAGGGATTTTGAAATAAATACTATTTACTAATAGTTGATGTTCTTGGTACTTTATTTAGGTCATTTTTCGAATTTCTCAAAATTGATCCTATGCGTTAGAAAAAACGATGAAAAAATGACGAAAAAACGGCAATATATTAATCAATACCTATATTATCTGACTGAACTTCGCTCAGAATCGTTTTTTCGAATACAATGGTTTAACATTGCATTTAAATTATAATTATAATCAAATACTATGATATGCACACCTATATCCCTGCGGCAGGAGTATCAGATCGTCTTTGTTTACCTTACAAATAATATTACAATAATATTGTGTATTAATAATATTCATTTACTGTTTTAAAATATATTGATATAAGTTACTTATAATACGTATATAACATAATATATTATGAAAAATAATTTGATTGAATTGCCGTTTGGGCACCTAAAGTTTGGGCCTTGGGCAAATAGTTCCTCTACCCTCCTCTTGATAACCATGAATGAATCTATGTAATGCCGTAATGGTATTGTTATTTGTTCATAATCAATGCGAGATGTTTTGACGTTTCTTTCTATAAATAAAATATGTTTGTTCCCAATAGCCATAGAGGCGCTAATTTTACTATCAGTTATGAGTTTATGACTGAATTGTATTGTTTTGTTTTAGATTCTGAAGCGAAGAATGTATTGGTTTTACAATGATGTGATTTTTTTTTTTACTCTGTAAACATTTTTACTAAATGCTCCGATTATCACGAATATGGTATGTTTCCGGTAGCAAAGTGTATCTAGTTGGTACTTTATTTAGGTCATTTTTCGAATTTCTCAAAATTGACCATAAGCGGTAGAAAAAACTTCGAAAAAATGACGAAAAAACGGCATTTTTCACGAAAAATGAAATTTTGACGAATTCGATTTCTATATTTCTCGATAACTCGGGCAATTTTTAAGATAGAGACTTGAAAAATTTTTTTGGGTGTTCACATAGCTACTATATATATGTGGTAAAATTTGGGAACCGTTTTTTAAATTTTTTTACTAAATATAGGACTTTGAATATTTCGTAAATTTCTCGTTTTTACGTATATAATGTTTGATAAAATTGGTAATTTTTGGTATTAGGGTCTGAAAATTTTACTGAAGTATACTTACATATTACTTAACATCATACTAAAGTATTATAAAAATTCCTAATCTCAATTTTTTTTTTTATAGCTGTTTTAAGTTGATATTTTTATTCAAATGAAAATTATAATCTGACTGAACTTCGCTCAGAATCGTTTTTTCGAATGCAATGGTTTATCATTGCATTCAAATTCTAATTAAAATTAAACGCTATGATTCGCACACCTGTATCCTGTGCGGCAGGAGTATCAGCTCATTTAAAGTTACTTTTGTAATATTTAAAATGATATTTAATAACCAAATACATATTGTGTTTTTTTAAATTGAAGAAACATTGAATTTCAGTACTTTACTACGAATAAAAAAATCTGTGTTTTACGTTAAAAATTACCTACATTATAAACAATAAGCAATATACAATTTTTTTAAAAAAGTAATTCAATTTTTAATTAATACTGATTTTTTAAACTATGATAACAATTTATAGATAAGTACTAATTAAAATTTTTATCATATTAATCTAGTTTATACCTATTAAAAAAAAAAAATATGTATAGTTGAGGCCTCAATATTTTTGTTTTGCCCGACTGTAATTTCAATACTTCGGCGCTACTGACTTGAATGTATAAATACCTTTACCTACCAAAATTCAGTTTATTTTAACATACAATTATACACATAATATGAGTCAAGGTAACCTTCAAATTTGTATTTTCGTAATGCAAATTTTTCTTTTAAATAATCTACTTGGATGTTGGATGTTATTGAATATAAGTACTATAACTTTTGCAATACTTATATTTATATATATATATGGCATATTTTTTAACATACGATACTCAAGGAGCGTACCTATATTATCACAATATATAATTTATAGTTTGATAATAGAAAATAGAAAATAGTCAATTAGGTACGGCAATGATAAACTACACAAATATTTAGGATTCTAACAAATACTTTTATATTTCTTAGAATCCATACAAATATTTTTCTTATTATTTCTTAATACTTTTACAATAAAAATGAATAGATAAGTAAATAAAAACCCAAATCCACAAAAAATAAAAGTAAATTTTTTGTGGATTTAGGTTTTTATTTATTTAAATATATTATCCACAAGTCAATACTTAAATTATAAATAATAGATAAGCTAAAAAATATGGAAACTTTTGAAAATTTAATTGAAGCATACTGATATGTCTTAACGAATTTCCAAAATATGAGAAAAAGCTCAAGACTCAATTTTTTTATAGGTGTTTAAAGTTTAAATGTCAGTAAAATTATTTATTTTGAACGTAAAAAATTAAACGGTTCATATATTATTTGATGGTAACTTTGGGGGTTGGGCGGGGGATCATATTATAGTTTGTGACCACTTAATAAATTCATATCCCCCCTTGACAAAATACGCCACTGATCTACGTATGGAAAAATAAAATTATAATTTTTATCTATAATTCAGAGATTATATAAATCGTAAAAACATTATACTTATGTGACATTTATAAATTTATAAGTTTATAACTATAGGTATTGATTACTACGCTAGGTATCTGTAATACCTACACACTATAAAATAATAAGACATAACATAATATTATTGTATATTATATTATAAAGTTCTATAATACGTAAGGATTACGTGGAAGGAATAAGTACGGATAATCTTGTTTATACTCGTATATAAGATGTTGGATGTCATATTTAAAACTCATATACTAGAATACTTGATATACAAGTTAATCAATATCATAATAAACGGGCATACCAAACACTGTCATTGTCATAAATAGTTTATAAATAACATCAATACCTTATACCTTTAAGAATTATTCTTGGAATCGTTAATATACATCCAACAACATTCACAATAAATTAATTTAAAAATAATTTGCGATAACACGTTGGTTCAAAGTTTAAATAAGGAATAATAAAGTTAAAACTATATAATATAATCTATATAGATTATAGATTTTTCCCATTTAAATCTTTTAATATTTAATAATAATAATATGGTGTTTTCAATTACAATGCTATTCGGGGTTTAATCATTTCCATATTCCATAGAATCTATATTAATAAACATTTAATTTGTTTTTGTCTTTTGTCACACAATCAATCGGATAATAATTATCAAATATTGTAATATTCGAATTTAGTTTTATATATTATAATATAATTTTATTCTCTTTACTGGTTTACAAATAAATAATGACATATTATGCTTTCTGGTTTGCGTATAACTTTTAATTATTTATTTTGAAATGTATTTACTATTTATTAAAAATTGGTATAAATACTATACTATTATGTTTACTTTTAAGCATGTTATTTTTTTTAAAAAATAAATAATATTAATGAGCTATTTTCGAAAAAAAAAAGAAAATTATAATTCATTATATAAAATTTTAAATACCTTTTTGTTTTCAAAAATAATATATACATTTTATGAATTTAAAATTTGTTTAATTCATTGTATGTAATAAAATAACTATAAATACAAGAAAAAAAGAACTGATAATCCTGCTACAGGTGTGAAAATCATAGTGTTTAATTTTAATTAGAATTTGAATGCAATGATAAACTATTACATTCGAAAAAACGATTCTGAATGAAATTCAATCAGATAATGTAAGTATTGATTAAAATTTTGACATTTTTTATTAAATATTTAAAACCCAAAAATTTATCACACATATAGTACATAAATGAACACGGAAGATGGAACACTCTATAGTCTAATTTTCAAGTCTCTAAGTTTAATATAAATGTTAATAAAATCCCTTGTCACCTAAATGTCCATATCTGACAGAACTTCGCTCAAAATAATTTTTTCGAATGCAATGGTTAATCCCCAGGTTTATCATTGCATTCAAATTATAATTAAAATTAAACACTATGATTTGCACACCTGTATCCCTGCGGCAGGATTATCAGCTCTTCTTTTTTGTATACTTTAAACAGCTATAAAAAAAAAAAATATATCTTGAAGGAATAATTCACAATTAATTGGAACTGAGTTAACTAAAATGTATTTAAGCATCAATAAAATTTTTAAAATGTTTTTGTCAATTTTATTTAACATTATTGTAAATATTGTAAAATATTGTAATATAATAAGAAAAATCTATGAATACTATTTAAATATTGATTTTACTGAAATTTCAACTTTAAACACATGTGAAAAAAAATTGATTCTTTAGATTTTTTTAATATCTTGGGAATACGTTTAGATTTATGTCAGTATGATTCGATAAAATTTCCAGTTTTTTTGGATTTTCTATTAATTTTTATTGTAAAAGTACTGAGAAATAATAAGAATAAGTATGGAATTTGAGATTTTCGTTTAAACTAAAAATATCAACTTTAAACAGCTATAAAAAAAAATTTAGATTGGGATTTTTCTATTATTTGGATATCATGTTTAGTAATATGTGACTATGTGAGTATACTTCTGTAAAATTGTCAGATCTTAAAACCCAATATCAAATAGTATATACATAAAAACAAGAATTTTACGAAATATTTAAAGTCCTATATTTTGTAGAAAAATTAACGTAACGGTTCCAAAATTTTATCTCATATATGTAGTAGCTATGTGAACACCCAATACAATTTTCAATTCTCTATTTCAATATTGCATGAGTTATCGTGAAATATTAAATTATTATAATAGAACAATACAATAATTAGTAATTAGTAATTTCCATGTATAAATCTTAGGTTTGCTGTTTTAATGTTATCTGTTGATATTCTTATATTAAGTAATAACAGAAAAAATAAACCCTGTATTTTCAAGTAGTAGATAGATTAGGGATAAATAGAAACTGATAATTTATTTAACACTTTTATTTAAAAAATGTAAATTTATAAAAATAAAGGAAATTGTCTTTTTCTTACCACCAATTCTTACTATTATAGGCAATTTATTCCTTCCTATTTATCGACATTATAGTTAAACCATTTAGTCTTTTCTACATACAAGATAAAACAATATTTTTTTTTATAAAGGAAGACAATACTTACTTGTTTGGATCAAAGATTCAAAGCCAACAATTTATAAATATACTTTTATAATGTGTCCATACAAACAAAAATAGTTAGTAATATTGACAGAACTGAACACAGAATTAGACTTTATACGGATTATATTTAAGTACGATAAACGATAAAACATTATCCAAAGAATCACAATATAATTCATTGCTTAGAGTTTACCGCGGTTGCAGATTGTAGATTACAACCATGTTATTTACTAATTCCAATTGATATTTATAATTTTTATATCCATCAGCTAATCTCTTTATTTGATGATAAACAATTTAATATATTTTAATAATATATTTCCTTCCATTTTTCATACAAGCAATATTTTTATATGAAAAAAATTTGGAGATTCCCAGGACACCTCCCAATACGCCACTGTACACAGTACACACTACCATAGATTAAATATACTACAAACACTACAAACTACTGTGTGTAATAAATAACGCAATGTTTTGTTTTCTGTATAACGTGGGATATTAATGTAATGTTAATAACGCATTCTGTTTAACAAGGCCTTCATAATTATGAATTATCAAATTGTTAAAAAAAAATTGTTTTGTTTTTAAGATTGAGTCTATTGAGATTTGAGAAATTTGAAAAATAATCCATATTGAAAACATTAAAGTTTATTTTTTAGTATGTACTTCTTTCTACTTAATTAATTTCGTAGAATTACCTACATAGCTACACAAAGAAAATCTACCTCACGGTTCATATTATGAAGTAATATTTAATAAATTATAATATGCATATACCGCCACAAAAAAAAACTTTATATGTGGGCGCAATAGGTGTTCTGTAAAACTACAGAATTTTTTTTTCAATTTATTATATAAATTTAAATGTAAAACATTAATGTAAGTAGATATTTATAATTATCAAAAAAGGTAACAATTTATTATATGTATAATAAAAATAATATAATATATATTAAAAATATATAAATAAATATATGTATATAATATAATTTAATTAATATAAATATAATAAATATTTGAAATAACTGTAAGAATGTTACAAATTACGAATTATTTTTAAATAGGTACTAAAAACTAATATTGATATGTTGATGTTCTTACAATATTCCTATATTTAAGTACTAACAAATTCTGACGTTTAAAAATAAATAAATAATACTGAAAATTTAAAAACATAAGATTAAATCACTCTTTATAGTTTTTGTATCAACTATGGTAGGATAAGCTGCGTCCACACCTAACAAACATTCAACAAATATTCACTGAACATCTGGAATATCCAACAAACGTATGTTGAACGTTTTTATTATGTAGACGTGTTTACAAACAAATTTGTTTGTCGATAGTCCGAATAAAAGTGTTCGATTATTAAGCAAACATTATAATAAGCCAACAGTTTTATAAATATGTATATAATTGTATACTGATATATTTACAAATAATGTTATAAAGCAATTAAACTAATGATAATGATATAAATATTATTGATAATATTAATAAATATTATTAATAGCTAACAATGCGTGACAATTTATCAATGCTATAAATAATAACATGGGAGATGGGATATAATTTAATAATTTGCAATTTAATGATTGCAATTAAATAATATTTATTTATAATAATAATAGCATTTAAATTAATTAAATGTTCAAAATCTGTATTCGAAATTCTTGTAAAATTATTAAATAAAATATCGTCTTTTTATAAATCACAATAATCCATTCGGCGAAAATTTGCCTTTCCCACTACCTTCGTGTTTTAATTTTTTATTTATTTTTTAATGTTTTTCAAAATTATGAATGCAGTGATGAACGGAGCTATAATAGCACGTGACTTCCTGTATTTGCGACTTGATCACAACTGTTTTGGCTAACAAATAAATTATGAACTATAACTATAAAACTTTATATATAATATAAAATTATGTCAAACGTTTGACAAACAATATTTGCCCAGATGTTTGTTAGGTGTGGACGCAGCTTAATACTTTAAAGTTTAAACCTATACAAACTACCTATATAAGTATTAGTATAGTTTCAATTAAAGAAAAACTGGAGAGTAGGAAATAGTAGCTTATAATTTACAATATTGTGTTTATTTATAAATAGGTTTATAGGTTTATAGGTTTAGATTTATTTTTAATAAACATATAAAAATTTTAATCAATATTTGACTGAATTTCACTCAGAATCATTTTATCATTGCATTCAAATTTTAATCACTATCCTTTTTACATCTATATCTCTTACACAGAAGTATCAGCTATTATTTTTTATTATATATTTAAACCTATATAATATATCGAAAAATCTAACTTAATTTTTATGTGCAGTAGCACTATATAACAATTAAATTTTAGATTAACCAGATTTTAAATAGCAGTTATTTGTATATTTTAAATTATAAATTTATTGGGTTTATAAGTTTACAACATTACAACCAATTATATTTTTATACTTAGTAGGTACCTATAGTATTGTATGATAGTATCATGCATTTATGTGAATAATTTGTTTTGTATTCAAATTTATACGTAACAGGAAAAGACTGATTAAAAGATTTAATATAGTGTAGGTTTTACTATAGTTTTGTCAATTTTGGCATACCTAATAGGTATATTATTAAATATTAACTAGGTGAAGAATGACGAGATTTTTTTAACAACGTCTACATTCTACACCAGTACACACAATATGCTTTAAGTACCTAATGTTTTTTAAACAAATTTGATCAATGGTACCTCGTACCTAACCAAAATGCGAAATGCATCTATTAACTATTATATATTCATAAGCGGAACTGAGACAAATTTTCTAGGGGGCTAAGTCAAAAATTACCTTTACCTCTACACAACTTTTATACTATCATTTATATATGTATAGGTATAGGTATATATAATATAATGATATAAAATATGTAATACCTAAATAGTTTTATACCTATATGTTAAATTATTGAATACTATAATTTGCACAATTAAATTAAATTTTATACATTTAAATATTAAATAATTGAATATTAAAAATATATAAACATTATTTATATTATTATATATTAACATATTTTTATAATATAAATATTACAATATTTGAATAATTTTTACAGATAAACCCTCGTTCACTGAAATGACATTTGTAACTTTTAACTGCATGTGTAAAGTAGTTTCTTATTATAGCAACAAAAAATATAAATTAATTATTTGAAAATTGATAAAATATACTTTAAACATATCTGTTATTTTGTACAATGTACAAATAAAAATATACATATATGCGAAAAAAAATTGGGGGGCTAATGAAAATTTTGGGGGAGCTAAGTCCCCCTAAGCAACACCCTATTTCCGCCTATGTATATATTTCAACGTTATATTGAAATAATTAATTGAAACATTTTCCCTTTTTTTTTTTTTCAACAGTTTCACATGGACGTTTTGATGAATTACTATAAAAAGTAAAAATATAATTTGACTTTTAACGTTTCTCCGTCATTGGATATCGTGTCGAAGAAAGCAATAACAGGTGTGAGCATTTAAAATAAATAATAAAAAATAAAAATAATACGAATGATATTTTAGAATATTACATAATTGAAATTTTCGTATCAAACTATCACGACTGTGGCATTTTAGGAAGGCGTATTTCCATGAATTTGATAAGAATCATGAGAAATCCGTATCAAAAATAGAAATTACAGGCTATATAATAATTATTACAATTTACAAGATATCTATTTTCACTATTTTCAGATATTATTAGTTATTACCTACGATAGAAACGTTTTGGGCGGTTTATTATTAGCGTAATGTTGAAAAAATGTCGAGACTTTTCTCTACTTCACAAAATGACGAAAGGTAAAAGGACTAAAAGGTAACCGTCATCGTTATCACGCATTCACGTGTTAATGTAAGGTTATGTTGCTTTTCATGGTAGAATTGCTACCTTTTTTTCTTTTTAATTTTTCTCGGAAATCGATATTCGTTGAACGCCGATAACTGGCGGTGGCGCGCGGCACGGCCAAAGTGACAGTCGTGCCTTGTGTACTCGTACAGTGCGCGTACTGCAAGTAATTTTGCAACGGGTTACACTATTACAATTTGGTATTTATTTACAGTTACAGGCGGGTATTAGTTCTTCTTATTACGCAGGAGTGCAAGACGTTCGCGTAGAGACTAGACGCGTAGTGCACGTTTTCGTGTAGTGTCGCCGCACAATAACAATATAATAATAATTATTGTTTGGTCAATAATTCAGTGAACGGTTAAAAGTTAAAACGATTATTTTAAATACACTTGAGAGAATATCGGGAAAAGGCCCGTTGTTTGTTTATAGTGATATACCATAATAAATATATATAAATTACAATATAATTATAATTATAAATTATTGTACTTCTCGCAGTCAAGTGGGTGAGTTATCTTTCCTTCGTTCCCCCACCCACTCGTTTTCCACCGTTGATGTGCGCGAGCCGCGAATCCAGGGTCACGAGGTGCTACAAGTTCCATATTATTATTATTTTTATTGGACATCGGAGTGATTGTGGATTTCATTTGTTCGGCGGTTATCCGCCGATTGACTACGCGCCAAATGTAGCCGGCATTATTTTATTATATTATAAATTTTATTTTTCAAAACACAGTTGCACAGTATTCGAGTTTTTTTTTTAAATTTTTATTTTTATTTTTTTTTATACACTTGTTTTACCTCGAAAAGGTAAAATGGCCGCGTACGAATTCTTCGAGGGCGCTGAAAAGTTGTTGGAAATATGGTTTGGACGCCAGGACGGAAAAGTGGAGAATGGAGACCTGAGAAAAATACCAAGGTATTAACAATAACCGTACTTATAATCACCATTTACCACCGTCAATTTTTACGTACCAATATAGTTAATAATTTGATACGGATACCACACCACATTTTTGTTCCTTGGATATTATATTGTATTTGTTCGGTTTGTAGACTTAAATTATAATCTTAAATATGTTATAATTAATTGAAATTTAAAAAAATATAGATACAATTAGTAATGGTTTAAAATAAAATTTTTTTATATAGGTACCTAGGGTAAAATAACAAAATATTATCTATTTAACTAAATATATTATATATATACTGTCTTAAGTAATTGTGAACCATTTTAATATTTTATATTTATTCATCAGTGAGATAATTTATTTGAAGTAAATAATATATTATACAGGTACCTACCATATAATTTTTTTTTACTAAATGTAAGAATATATTGAAAGATATATTTATTTTTAAAGATATAATTCTTAATATATAAGTATATATATATATATATATATAAACCTATATATAAATATATTAAAAATTAATTAGGTAGTAGGTAATTTTTTTTTTTATATTAAAAATATAAAATCTAGGTAAATACCTACTAGATATATCATACTATAATATTGATTTATTTCATTTTAATAGTTAGCATATTAATTATTAAATGTAAATAAGAATTAAAATCTATATTAATGTAATTATAAAATTATAAAAAAAAATTTATAATTTTATTTTAAATACGTTCAATTTTAATTGCATTATAAACGAGATTATAAATGAAACTGTAAGAGATACCATTATAGTTTTTTGGTTGTACATTTTTAATGTTTTTGAAAATATGCTAAGTATGCTTTTTTTCTAATAGGTAATAACATTTAAATTTTTTTATTCTATTTACAATAATAGAATCAAAATTTAATAATTGTGAACTTATGAAGCATTAATAAATATTCATACGAATAATAAAAGATAAGACATTAAATATATAATTATATTATAATATTATACCTAACATAACAAAATTTCTTATTGAATTTATTAAAGATATATAAATGTCAAAATAAAAATTTGCTACTAGATACCTATTTAGATATCTATAATTACAATTAATTAACATTTACATAAAATATATTTTTTTCATTTATTATGCCACACTACAATGTAAAAAGGGAATTATTTTTGTAAAAATATTGTTTTTTAATTAATTATAATAAATAATATTTTTAAATTATTACCTATAATTTATTAAAATTTTATTAAAAATAATTTAATTATGTAATGTTTTTATAGGTATTACTATTTATCTATATTTAATAATATTTTTCTTTGCTTTTATTATTATTTTGATGCATATGTTTATTAAATCAAAATTCACATGTTAATTAAAAACAATATTACTTTATAGATTATTTTAGTGCAATACTTGGCATTAAACCAATTATTTTCAGCGCCAAAAATATGAAAAAGACCCATAATATATTCTCATTATGTGAAGGTTAATAATTATAATTTAAAAACATATAGTTTAATGCATGCACACAGTTATTATACTACATATATTCTTTTTATCTGATGATTAAATTTACAATAATTGAAGAAACATAATTTATTTTATCATTGTCTAGGATGTGATAAGTTGATTCTAAAGTGCCTTAAGTATATAATATTAATAAATCGATAATACTATTATATAGATATAGTGTAATATTATATGCTATTGAAATTAATATTTATAATTATCATGTACTACTATTATAATAATACTCATAATAATGTATACCTCTACCTACATAATAAATGTGAAACTACTTGAATTTTAATAAATTACATTTTTATTTAATGCATCTTTTTTAAGAAAGAAAAAATATATAAAACCTAAATGTTTAAAAAAAGATCAAAATTCTTATAAACTAATACAATTGACTGTTTTTTAATTATTAATAATTTAATTAAAGTTTGTTAATTATAAACTAAAATTTAACTACATTAGATACCTAATGGTTATTTGCCCAGTTAACTGGTATTTATTCTTTAATTCTGAATAATAGTTATTTATTAAATCATTATTTAGTTATTAAAATTTTAAATTGTGTAGACTTCTTGTCCTGTGTCTAAAGTTTATTTCACAGTATGCAGATTTAGATTTAGTTTGGATTTTATGTACACACGTATTTGGTTTAACACACACTATTATATGTTTTATAGATTAAAATGCCAAATGTGATTCAGTTTTTCCAATGTGAATATTTACATTTGAATTTTAGTGTTTAATTAAAGTGATAATCTGCTATGAATAAAAACTGTCCTAATGTTCTATGTGACTAAATCCATATTGTATGAAATTAGCTTAATAGGTTTTAGGTGTTTAAACCTCCCTGAAATATAAATATAATATACTGTTTTATTGATTATTTTAATTAAACCCAACATATTCCTATATTGGAAAACAATTGATAACATAAATCTGATTCGTTACAATTAAAAAATTATTACATTTACGATATTTTTTTTTTTTTATAGCTGTTTAAAGTATTACAAAAAAGAAGAGCTAATACTCGTGCCGCACGGATACAGGTGTGTAAATCATAGTGTTTAATTTTAATTATGATAATGATAATGATAAACCATCATATTCGAAAAAAGTATTTTGAGCGAAGTAGTGTCAGATATAGACATTTAGGTAACAAGGGATTTTAAATTGAACTTAGAAACTTGAAAATTTTATAGTGTTCATTTATGTACTATATGTGTACTTATATGTGTGATAAAATTTTGCATTTAATGATAATGGTTTATCATTGTATTCAAATTATAATTAAAATTAAATACTATGATTTTCACACTTGTATCCCAGCGGCAGGAGTATCAGCTCTTCTTTTTTATCCTTGCAATTTAATTTTAATATTACTTAAATACATGATGTTTTGAAAACAATATATTATTTATAAATAAAGAATTAATAATAAAGTAAGATTCAATATTTATAATGTATAAATAAGATATAGTTATAATTTTAATTTTGCTTTGTTTTATTTTTAACAGTTAAACATTTAAGATATGTTTAAATAAAATAAAATATTCACAAGTACTCAACAATAAATTTTAAGATATGTGATAATTTTTAAATTAGATTTAATAATATATTTATTATATTTGCAATGTATACAAGTATACCTACCTAACTTAAATATTATATAACATATAAGTACATTTTTACACATTATTGACTGATATTAAGTTTAATATTAATAAACATACTTATAAAAGTTTATACTTGACACTTAGGTATTATATAAAAAAAAAGAAAAATATTAATCTATGATAAAATAATAAAATATAAAATATAAAAATAATAATATATATAATTTCAATTGCTAAAATTCCGATTATTATTTTTTAATATTTAGTATAGTTTTGCTAATATCTTATATTTGTTTATGTTCAAATAAATACAAAATAAAGTATTTATCAAATTTCTTAAAGAAATGCATACCTATTATTGTGTTAGGTAAAGTAAAGTTAATTGTAATCTATATAAAAACAAAATAATAAAAATTATATAAAAATTATATAAAAAATGTATAAAATTTTTATGTTTTATTAAAATATTTAATTAATTATATTTTCAATACAAATTTTAATACATACAATTATTTAAAAAGCATAGGTATGTTTCATTGCAGTTATGAAATTCATATATATATAAAATAATAATTTTAAATGTATTAATTTCCATATAATAAATTGAATTTTAATTCAGCAAATATAAAATTTATTTGTAATAATTTTGATTAGAATTAAAAATGTTTGTTTAATTATATTTAAAAATATAACATTTGATTCATTTAATTTATTAAATAAATTAGTACTGTACTGATATACAAATAATTATATAACACATATTTAAGATATTAATCTAATATAGAAAAATAGTACCTATAATAAATAATTTGTATTTGTGTAAAATATAGTTGTTTATGATAGAATTTTATATCTTATCTAAGATAAAATATTTAATTACAACATTTAAATAGTTGACATGTATCTGTATACAAATGTAATACTTTACATTTTATTAAGTATATTATTTATTTCAATTAAACACAATACTTCATTTTTCTACTGTTTTGTTCGCATATTTTTATGTTCATGCAATTAAACGACAATATTAAGTTGCATTACTTATCGCTATCAGATATTCATATTACATAATGAATTATTGTTTTATGAAACAATATGAGTTAATTACAATTTATCTGACAAAGAAACTTTGTAAATAAATAAATTTATTATTAAATTTAAGTAGTATAGGTTATTGTTAATCATATTAATATAATTGGAATAGATTTTATCGATATTTTGATTTCAGTTTTCATTATAGTGGATATTTAGAAGATATCCAAACATATATTTAATGATATTTAAGCCAGTTAAACCTAAGCAAATTATGTTATGAACCCAGATAAATTAGAGAAATATTAATTAAACAAAATGTGTGTAAATGTATTTTATCTAAAGAAATGACTCTTGAAATACATAGATTGGTAATTAGTTTTAGATAAAACATATTTCATTAAAAAACATTATTTGATTATCTTATAATTATGTTAAATTAATTATTTGAAAAGAAAAATATTTTTTGTTTTAGAAAAAAGTATGAAGACCTTTTAAAAGCTGCTTGTTGTGAAGTAATCAGTTATACAAGCAATGATGAGATTGACGCTTATGTTTTGAGGTAAATGACCTTATAACAATAGAATAAAATAAATTTATTAATTGACAATTGTATTATAATAATAACAAAATTAATCAACAAATAATCGCAAATAGCTTATGTTATATACCTATTTAAATAATTTTATAAAGATAATAATAAGTAGTTATAATATTATATTCTTATTTTAATTTTATTATAGTTATTTTTATACCTTATTTATGTATTTTATTTAGTTGTATGTACATTCATTTAGTATGTGACCTAAAAACTAGTTGTGATTATAGATGCAGTTTCTGAGTTTTCAGAAAGGAACAAGTTTGTTTACTCTTTCATAGTTTTTAAAAATATTTATAAAATTTCAGTTATTTTCTGTTACCTTTTGAATGGTTTTGTATAACAAATCAATAATTATTTTCCATTTTCAGAGGGGAGCGATGAATTTCAACTATGCACAGTAGGTATTTGCCTAACTGGAAATAACTTTTGATTTTAATTAATAATGTAGTTAATAATTTACTTCATACATCAGATGGAAGTGCTGCAAGAATAAGAAAAAATATATATATTTAAATTTAAATGTTACTATAGGTCGCACATTAAATGAATGCCTTTATTTCTTATAAATTAAAAATGTTTAAATATTTTCTATTTCTATTTTAAAAATAGAAAATTAAATAAATATTAATTTTATTAATAAAGAAAATTTTAGATATTAAAATAATAAAATGTTATATCTTTATTTTAATTTTAACTTTAATTGTGGCATGTAAAACCATCGACTGATATAATTATTGATAATTATATTTACAATAGTTCTGTAACAAGAGTTTTATATACTACAATATTAGTATAATTATAATTATAACATATCACACAATTTTAATTGAATAAAGTTATTTTTTTTTATATATATTTTTTTTGTAGAGTAGAGTAGTTTTAAAAATTTGAATAGGTTATCTAAAAATATGGAATTCCAACCAAAAAATAAATTAAACATTTTTTTTTTTTTTTTTTTTTTTTTTTTTTTAAGAAAATATTAATTAAAATTGACTAATAGGTATTTCATATTTTGATTATTTATATAATATATTATAATATGTATTGAGAAATATTAATTTATTTTTATAAATTAAAATATATACTTGTTATTAATTATTTATTTTATTTTCTTAAACGTTCATGGTGAGAAGCTGATAAGTAATTGAATTTGAGTGGCTTTTAAATAGATTATGATACTTGTATAAAATACAATACAAAATTTTTACATTAAAAAAATACCAACAGTATAGAAAATCTATTCTATTTATGAAAATCAATACCTTAAATTAAATAAACTATGGTAATGTAATATTTCGTCGTTGCCACGAAAATACCTCCTATGTGAAAAATTTATGATTTTGACATTTTGGTATCCCTGGATTCAGAAAAAAATAATCTTTCATTATGACAATATCTCCTCCTATGTGCTGTCTTTCTCATAAAATTAACGAAAACTAATAAATAAAACTTCCTAAGTGTTACCTATTATAAATTGTTTATGAAATATCTCCTATGTGATTAAATTTTCATTGTAAACTACATACGTGGTATTGGGTTGTAATGGTAGATATGACACAGGAGATATTTCTGTTTTTGTTTTTTGTGTTTCCTGAAGAATCATGTTTTTTCACATAGGTATTTTTGTGTTAACGATGATTTGTCAAAATAAATTATTGTCTATAAATCCCTTATTAGTTAAATATTTACATGTATGTATACAGTATACATGACATCAATTTACATAGACAAATTCCAATTATGGTGTAATACTAATTTGCTTAATATTAATACTAATAAATGTAGTTAAATTTCATTAACCTGTAGTAAAAATCTTATTTTATTTAATTATATAAAAATAAATAATAAATATTGTGTATTCAATTAATGATATAGGTGTCATATTATCAAATAATCTATTTAATGACCATAGGAATATCACATTTAAAAAATACATTCTTCGCTACGCTTAGAATCTAAAAAAGTAGGAAAATGCTAGGATTTCTAAAACACAGTTATTGGGAATTTTCTTGCCTAACTTGTATAAAAGTACTACGAGGGGCAATCAAAATGTAAGTTGCATTTTGCCATATTTTTTGTCCTGGTGAATATTTTTTGTTGAAACTTTGGGATAACACTCTACACATTATACTTTCAACGTATTAATTCCTAAATTGGTAGTTGTTAAGTTTATCAGTAACAAGTTGACAATCATGGCTACTGTTACTACTACGTCGTCCAAAATTGAAATTTGTGCAGTTATTAGATATTTATGGTTAAAAAATTATAAACCAGTACAAATACATGGGGAGGTGTGTGAAGTTTATGGTGATAAAACAATTTTGAGATATGCAGTTGAAAAGTGGTGCAATATGTTTAAAAATGGCCGAACGGATATCAACGATGAATTCCGTGCTTGGAGACCGTCCAAAAGTAATAAAGTCCGAAAGTATAATGTGTAGAGTGTTACCCCAAAGTTTCAACAAAAAATATTCACCAGGACAAATAATATGGCAAAATGCAACTTACTTTTTGATTGCCCCTCGCATATTGCTCTCTAGTTCTGGTTTAGAATATAATAGTATAGTTGGAATGCTTCAACAGAGTTTTGGATAAATAAATTTGAAAATTTACAAAGTGAATTTTTAAGATTTATGTCTTCTAAAACTAATGATTCGGTTACTAATTATGGTTGCTCTTGGTATTCATAGTCTAAAGAAATGATGATTAGTCAATGTTAGTTAATAAAACAACATTCATTCATGAATTCTTTCATGAATTACTAAATAATATTAATTGTCCCGAAATTATATCAAATATAAACTTTATTGTTCCTTCTCATTATATTCATCATCGTGTGATATTTCAGGTTGTTTTCTATCACCAAAATTATAGTATTAATTAATGGTGCATTAGCACCATTGGAACGTATGTTATGATCTTGTAATTCATTAAACAATATTTGATTTCCATTTTGATAGTAATCTTCATTATATATTAAAATTTAATGTTAATATTTAAATTATTTATTGCAATCAACATTAACTTTATTATTCATACTCAAATTACAAAATTTAAAATTAAATTAAAATGATAAATATTTGATTATAATACTACCTACCTATTAAATTAATATATATTAATTATTTTTGTTTTATTCTTTTCTGTGTACACTATTTGGTTGTAATTTATATTAATTCATTTGCTTTGTATTGTATTTATTTCATATTGTATAATAATATCTATTATAGTTTAAACAATTTACTGTACTATTGCTTTTAGGGGTGTTATTTACAAAATAAATAAATATATTAATTGTATAATAATTTATTATGATACATTTACAGTGAAAGTAGCATGTTTGTTACAAAACGGCGATTCATATTAAAAACTTGTGGCACTACAACACCAATAGAATGCATTAAACCACTGTTGCTCAATGTTCATGAATTCACTGGTTTTGATGAAGTAGAAGATGTTTTTTACTCTCGTAAAAACTTTGAACGTCCTGAACTACAAAAGGATACATACCAGAACTTTAAATTAGAAATTCAAACTTTAGATATAATATTTAAAGGAAGTATGTATTTTTATTATTTTTACTTAACACTATAATTAAATAAATATAATACATTATTTAAAACATGTTGCACAGCTGGAGCTGCAAGGTTTATGTATTCATCAAAAACTAATGATTCTTGGTATTTATATGCATTGCACCCAATTGAATATTTTGGAAAAGAAAAACAAAACCCTGATCAAACATTAGAAATACTCATGACACAACTAGATCCTAATGTAATGCAAATTTTCACAAAAGAACAGTCAGCTAATGCTAGTCAAGCGACTCAAGTACTTATGAATTATAACATACAAAATTTACCCTTAATATAATATGTTTTCATTAAATTTAGGATTCTGGAATATCAGAATTATTGCCCAATATGAAAATTGATGATTTTTTATTTGATCCATGTGGTTATTCAATGAATGGTATTGGAAAAGAGGTGAGATAATAATATTATATATTACACTTATATGTATATATAATAATTATTTTCAAACATACTATATAACTTATTTCAAATTTATCATAACACTAGTCATTGCAGTATACCATTAAATTATAAAATATACTATCTATAATGATTATAAATGATGTTAATTTTTTCCTAATCTTAAACGTAGAATGCTGTTTTTCCTTTAGTTATGTATTATTGAGAATTATTTATATGAATTGATTCACTTAAATCATAATTATTTTTTTTATGTTTATATAGGGACATTATATGACTATTCATATAACACCTCAACAAGAATTTTCTTATGTTAGTTTTGAGACTAATGTTCCACAAAGTTCGTATAAAGATCTAATTACAAAAGTGCTTAAGACATTCCAACCAGACAAGTTTGTACTAACAATGTTTACTAATGAGGTATGTAAAATCAATTATATAATGTCAAATAATTTATATGAAATAATTTATTATTTTTTAAATAGAATTCACCAAGTAAATCAAACCACAAGGAAATTAAATATTTAACACAACTGGGCGAATGGCAACAAGATACAAACAAGACATGCTCACTTAAAAATCATGATCTAACTGTATCATTTTACTCTAAATATCCAAGCTGAGATGAACCGATGTGGGACACACCTCTCATCAAAACCGAAATGCCTTCATTGCTATATTACACAGCCGTCCTAGTCGTCCTAGTCTATATAAAAATTCTATGTGTCACCAAACCTATTTATCTCTTTTCATGGCGTCGCTTCAAAATAGTGTAAATAGAAACCTACAGAATTCTGGCGCAAGAGTCAAAACTATAACATAGCTGTTTTTTTTTTTTTTTGTTCATGTAATGTTTTATAAAATTATTACATATTCATGAATGTTATATGTTCCTGTAACGGACACTTAATACGCTTGGTTCAATTGTGATTATGTGGCAGGCATTTTGATATTTTGATTTGAGGCAAATACTTACATGTTGCGCCACAACTAAATTTCCATTTATAAATATTTGTTATTACATTTATATATATATATAATTATATATATATATATTTTTAAATTTACATTCTCCTAGACTGTATAGGCACATAATACTTTTAATATTGTGATTTGTTTTTAAATTTTAATGATGCATTTTATTATGTTATTTATTAGAACTGTTAATTTATGAAAATAAGTTGTTTTCAAATAGAAATTAAAATATAAAGTTGTTAAATTAGTTACTGAAAGCTTTAGTTTATAAATTATCTTTCTTATTTTTTTAGTATAATCAGAAATATAAGATATTATAAGTATAGAAATTATTAAATTTTGTTTTAATTATGTTTTGTTCCTTAAAAATATTTGTTTTGAATGATATTTAGGTATTAAATTACATCAAAAGGTCTCATTTATTTTACTTTAGTAATATGTTAATTACTATACATAATTACTATACATTATACATTTATACATAAATGTCTTGCATAATACATAAAATATATTATGTTCCTATGTGCAATACAGTCCAATAAAGAAGTTAATTTGATAAATAGATATGTGAATTTTTTTAAAAGTATATTTATTTTATTTTAATCAATAAGCCATGAATTATAATATATTTTATACTTAGAAAATTAGCTGTTTAGAATTACTTAATGATAATCATATATTGAATATTTAATCATAATTAAAATCAAAAGAACTTATTAAAGTTATGTAATTAACCTGTAATCTGTATGGCTATATCATAAACCTTATACTCGGTATAAGATCTATTGGAGTATAACTATATAAGGTATATTATGGGCTATATCAGAGGTTCTCAAAGTGTGGGGTGCGACCCTCCAGGGGGGCGCAAGACAATTTTAAAAATCAACAAAAAGACAACAGCAAAGAATTGAGAGTAGCTTTATCAAATATCTCTCCTTGTTTCACCAAACTTTGTGATGAAAAAAAACAAGCCCACCCATCACATTAAAATTGGCCTATTAATTAAAATATTTTATAAAAAATACATTTTATTTTTAAATAAATTTGTAATATTAATATTAATCAATATTTGTTGTTTGTTTTTAACATTTTTTTACTCTAAACATGACTATTAAAATTATTTTTATGAGGGGGGGGCTCAGGCTGTGGCGGACTGGCCCGGGAGGCGGGGAGGCAAATGCCTCCCGGGCCCCACGGTTGTTTTATAATATAATCCTCAATGTAAAATATTTATATTTATTATTTTTTTAATTGTAAGCAATTTTACGTATTCATTCAATCATTCAGATTCATCAGATTCAACTAAACACAAACTGACAAGTTGTAATGATAATGGTTACTTTATTCCGTGCGCTTTTTCCATTTTATATGCATATAATATTCATTCATCAGCATATAGTAATTTATAATATGTTATATAGAGTGTATAAAGTTGCATTAACTATGTCCTGCACACAAGTATGCTGTGAACAAGCTTTTCCCAAATTAAAAATAATCAAAAACCATCTAAGACCATCAATGGGACAAGAAATGTTGGAATCACTAATGCTAATGAGTATTGAATCTGATTTGGTTCCTGATAAAAATATTGTCATGGATAAACTAGGAAAAAGTTCAAATGAATTAAGTAAACTTTTAATTTTATAATTATTTTAAATTGTACAAAAAAATCATATACGAAAAAAATAATTTTTAGTTAATTTGAAAAATTATAATATTTTTATTTTTATTTTGATAAATGAACTAATCATTATTATTGACTAATCTAAAGTAGTTAGAAGTTAGATGTATAATAAATATTTAGATATATAATATGTATATAGTTGAATATAAATTTTAATCCGGGCCCCCAAAAAATTATTACCACCTGGGCCTTATAATACCCAGTCTGCCCCTGGGCTCAGGTCTGGGGTTAACTTAAAGGGGGGCCTGGCCTGAAAAGTTTGTGAACCTCTGGGCTATATAATATAAAACAAAATATTGAAGTACCCCAAAATTATAATACACATTTTTATAATTGGTAAATAATTAATTTCAAAAAATTGGTCATTTTATTTCTGGAATGGTGTTTTTATGTTCCTTTCGGTTTCGTATGACTAACAAGTATTATATTATTAACGAATTGCCGTTGTTTATTTTCTACTGAAGAATTTAAAATTAAATAATTATACATTATTTTACATTTTGTAAATTTGTATTCTTATAAACGGTTGAACAAGCAGGAAAATTCAACTTGGCGGGTGGTAATAATTACAAAATGGCGACGAGCTACCATGAATGACTCGGTAGTTGGTAATCTGTAAACTAATTCAATTCTCAGTAGTCGCTAGTCAATACCAAACACACGCCGTATGTCCGTATTGTTTAACTAAATTCTACTCTATGGTTGGACATGCGCAGTAGTATCGTACAATAATAAATAATAATATTATGATAACCATACCTGATAGGTATTTTTGATAATACCAACTATATACAAATTACAATTGTTCGTATTTTATCGTAACTAGTAATTACACGAACGCGATACATCCGTAGTACATGGTGTGTAATGTAAAACAAAGTTTTTTCTTTTTTATTCAATTTTTATATTTTTCAAATTTGTGTTCAGTGTGTCGATAATATTGTATTTGAAACAAATGTGATTATATTATTGTTAAATCGTATATACTACATAGTATTCTCTTCGGTAATATTCATGATCATGTACTATAATATTGCGATCGTAATGATATTCTTTCGGGTGTCGCCACCGTCGAAGATATGTGAAAGGTTTATACCATCGTCACCGCCGTGTTGCGGTTTAACCGACAGCGGATAATATGACGACGTTGAATGATGGACGTCGGACCGCCGCCGTTGACCAACGCCAACAGGCTGTCGGTGGACAGTTCCAAGGGACGTCTGGTAATCGAACGGATGGATTCCATCCGGAACCTGTTCGGATGTGAACTACAAATTGTCAACGACGACAGGACGTCGTGCACGACCACGTTCGCAGTTACCAGACTGGACGAATACAAACCTCCGGACGATCAACTGATCGATCGACTTAAGGTAATAAAAAAAAAATATTAGGCAGTAACATTCTAACTCTGACTTGAAAATGACTTGCATCAATTTTTTACCTGTACAAAACCAGAACTCTGTAAAAAACTATAATAGTCTTCTGAATAGTTGTGTACCTACTGACGTTAATATATTATTTTATATTTTTTACAAATTTCAACTTTGGAGTGTAAAATATTGTAAGTTTCTCGATCAGTGTACTACAAAATGTTCAAGTTATTCAAACTCGTAGGTGAGTTTATGGTTCATCTATAATGAACCAGGTTTCAGTAGCCTATTTTATATAGCTATAATACCATACCTATTGAATATTACATGTTTTAAAAAAAGTGTTGAGTGGGACATTTTTTTTTAAAAAAAATATTTCACTTTACCCCTTCTTATTTTGTTTAAGAGCATACTGATATATTGAAGAATTTGATCACAATTTACACATTTATTATTTTTTTCCATTTTAAGGAATGCATATTTTTGTTATATTTTATCGTTCAGAAAAGTTATTTATTTTTAATTTTGATGTAATTTTTTCAAATTTTGGTTTTAAATTTTAAAGTTTTCACATAATATCAATTTACAATTATTAATAATAAGAAATATGGAATAGGTACCTAAATAATAAATAATAATAATAATAGGTAATATTATAAAATATAATATAATACTTATAAAGTTATAATAATAGTAAAATGCAATTGTTTATCATTTGTATTACTTGTAGCAACTATATACTATACGTACCCGTACCCTATAAATACGTCTACAATACCTAGTACAACAGTGCAGTACAGTAGTACCTACTCTAATAGCATTTTTGTGACAGCTATGAGAATATTATTATGTTTGTTCATTTGTTATCAAAAAGATACGTACTGGTACTTACACAATCAATATTAAATAATAATTACAATACAATATTAATTTAGACTTATTACATTTTTACATCTGATTATAGTATCAACAACTTGTAACTGTATTAGAATAAGAATACTGAGTATGCTCTTTGTTTATGGTTAATTATTATTGTCGCAGACGGACATCGAAGTGGTCTTAGATGTTATGCAATTTTATTACTATGTTATTCGTAGTTTAATATTTTCGATTATTGCGTATTGTACGTAGAAATCGATATAATATTTTACTAAATCCTGTTACACATAAAAGCACAATACTCAATAGAATTTTATATTATACTTATCGGTCTTTCATTCATATTCATTATTATTATTATTATTATTATTATTATTATTATTATTATTATTATAGAAATATAATATGCCGCAACGATGTATACATAAACACGTGAAAGGCGCCCAAGTACATCCTGTTCAGTGTTCGTATATACGTATACATACATGTGTGGCGTGTTTGTGATTTACTTTCCCTTTCAATAATGGCCTAAATCGTCGTTTTATAATTCATCAGCAGTACTTTAGAATGCCATAATTGGATCGGTTTACGGATTTTAAATTATTTTATTTTACCTCGTAATTTTTTAATTTAATTTGTTTATTATTCCCGTTCGCCTATTTAATCTTAATTTGTTTGTTGTTATACACACACACAGACACACACACACACACACACACACACATGAGTACAACAATATAATATAAAAATAATATATTTTACCAGACGCACATGGCACATTATAATATGTTAATCTTTATTCGTCACGATAAATATTGTACAAGTAGATAAATCCCTTATCACTTTATAATTATTATACATAATATAACATATTATTATATTAACTATTAGGTATTAATAGTTTATTATGTTTGCATTTTTAAATTGCCTAGTTTCTGTTCGATGTCACGAATTCACGATGATAGATTAAAGTGAATAATGTTGTACGGCTTTTCAAAAACATCCTGAAAATAATTATTAGATATAATTTGAAAAATTTAAATACAATTAGATGAGTTTTAAAATGTTAACACATTGTCGAGTGCAAATATTAAAAGTTATGATTAACATAATCGTTAGATGATCTTGAGTTTAGTGTTGAGTATTTTTACGACGTATATTCAGTGCTCGAATTGGGGGGGGGGGTGCGCAGGTGGACGGAGCTCCCCTACTTTTTTTTTTTTTTGCGCACCCCAACTAATTTTTTTTACTGGAACGGGGGGACGGTGGAAAATACACCCGAAATAATTTTTCTTAAAATGTAGATTTAAATTGTTGTCAATTTTACTACCTATTTAAAATATTTTTTATACTTTATTTATATATTATATTTCATCATAATATGATATTATCATTTATCACTATTAATAATGATGAATTTTGTTATTTATTAATAATAATTAAATAATGTTTATAATTAGTATTATCTTAATTTCCTACTGTAACATATAGATAATAGATATTACTATCAAAATGGTTGTTTTGTAAAAATAGCTAAATAGGTACCTAAATAAAATGTATAGGGCCACATAAAATTGGGAGAACATTAATTCGCAATCACATACATGGATTATATTTGAAATTTATATGTTTGTAGGTAAATTGAAGTTTTTTTTTAAATATCAGCTTTGTCGTTGTGGGGGGGCAAAGCCCCCCCGGATTTGTGTTAAACAATTTTTTCACTTGGAACGCAGTTTTTTAATTGTTAGGTTGAGCTCCTCTACTAATTTTTTCCCAATTCGAGCATTGCGTATATTATAAACATTCGTTTAATAATACGTTATGGAGATCTTAGTTTTGAATTATAATTTTTCTGTACTATGCATTCCATATAATATTTGTGTATTATTTTTCTAAAATATTTGTAAAAATAATACACAATTTTAATATTATAAATTAATTTAATTTAATTTAATGTACGCATATTATAATTTTTATTGATCTATTATATTTTACGATAATATCAAAAGGTATTACGTTTTTCTTATAGTACCTATAATTCATTTTATATTATTATTTCATTTTAAAGTATAGTTTACGATATTGAACCTATATAATAGTTTATTGTTTATGTAATATACTCGTATATGTGTGGTGTGAAGTGTGTGTGTATTTGTTTGTTATAGTGTAAACGGCAATTTCTTATTGCATAGTAGGTATACTATAGTAGTATAGTGTATGAGTAAAGAGTAAATATCTCGTAATAGAACAAACACATAAATTGTTATTGAATTATGAACACTGTACTCTTATAAAAGTTGATTACACTTCACTATAATATTACTAATTATTATTATAATTAATAAATTAATCTAACGTTGTGTCGCTGTCATTCTGTCAATCAATTATATCCATATAGAATATAATTATTTATAATCTATTTATTATATATTTATATAGTGATAAGATTGTTGTCTTAACGAAACGGTTGGAAATATAATATATTGGTACACATTTTCATCGTTATTTTCATTATATTAAAAACGAATATTGATCATTTTTTAAATTGAATATAATTATTAATTATTATATCTTAAACTACGTCTAAAACATACTATGACAAGATATTATTAACATTTTAAGTAAACAAATTATTTTAGTACCTAAATGACATATTAAGTATCTAAAATAAATGTATAATATAAAAATATAACATTGATCTCTGTTGGAATTTAGATATTTTTATTTAAGATTTACTATTAAAATTAGACGTTTCAATGTTCAGTATTTCTTGGATCTTTTTAAATCTTTCTAATAATATTTCTAAATCTTTCTTCTGAGAACAAAAATATAGGAATAGGTCATCTCGGTATTTTCCAATTTATCAGTCTTTTACTTTGTTTAATATTTTTGATCAAAAATAAATTATTCATTTTCCATTAGAAATTGTCTTTACACGTAATGTATAATTTAATTTATTTAAAAAAAATAATTTAATATAAATTTATTATTTACCTATATGTTATTTATAATTTTTATAAACTTTTTATAATCACTTGGTTGATGTACAAATTAATAATTTTAAATTCTATTAAAAAATAAAAACTGTATATTTTATATGTAGTTTTCTAAATCGATTTCTTTTTCAACATAATGGTTTATTAATTATTATATAGTGGGCGTTAAATTATAATACACGCTTTCCAAATTTTGCAATTCATTTTTTTAGAAAGAATTTATTTAAAGTACTCATATAATTTTTTTATATTTTATTTCGTAGTGGTTGAATGAAAACATTGATACATGTTTAGTTAGTTGAATAATCGATTAATACCTAAATTAAATTATTACTAATCTATTGAAAATTTTTTTGTCTATTTTAAATTTTATACTACATCAAAATCCATCTAAAATATATTATATTATAATTTCATAGATATTATCTTGGATATTATATTATTACATAAGTATGACGTCTTTGATAGTATTGATAAGTATAGTACAATTGTTGTATTTATTTATATTCAAAGAATCGATCATTAAAAATATAAGTATTAATAATATATATTTATCATTATCAAAATATTTTGAGTTTAAGTATCGATTGATATGTTAATATAATTGCTAAAAAATGGAAATATAAGAATGCAATAACAATAATAGTATAATACTATTTATTGTGATCAATGATCATGGTTAAAGTTATTGGGTTTTAACCGGTTAGTCACATTCATATGCGATCTATAGAATTGTAAGAAATTCAATATTTAAATCCCATAATCAGTATGTCACGGACCAATATAATATAGAAGGGCATACTTGAATTTACTTGATGAACACTTGGGACACTTTCTCCGAGGAATGGAAGGCAAGTTCTTTGATGGAATTATTATAATAGCATCATGGAAAAAACCTATAGGGCCGTTCAAAACGTTATTATATATTACGTTATGAAAGCGAATAGAAACGTTCACACAATTCTGTATAAAAGTACCTTGATTTTAATTTTAAAGATTATTATCTACGCACTACTCGGTATGTATGTACTTTATTTACATTGTTTTATAATCACACTAGTTATTAATATTACACTATTATATTATTATTAAAATCAAAAGTCATCATTATTAATGTGTCTTATAATGGAAATGGGCATAACTACTCATATCATTTGGTATTTTAGAGCTGTTATTTCTAAGATGGGCTTATTTTTAATACTGTAATGTAGGTACCTATTTCATTTAATGATATTATGAATTGTTGTATCAAACTTAATTCTAAGTGGTTCGAAAATCGAATTCAAATTTGTAAATATTCGAATATTTTTATAAGTTCGGTTCAAATTTAACTTTGCGTATTTTTAATTTTTTTAAAGCTTGTTTTATGTTTTCATGGTTGATTATGAAATAATAATATATTTAATGTTTGGTTCGATACTTGGATACAATTTTTATATAGTTAAGTTCGACCTTAAAAATCAGAGTTTTACATAATTAAGATTAAATTATAATATTTATATTATAAAGTGAAGTAGTATGATAAAGTGCTGTTTGTGGTTATAACTTATAATATTAGTAAAGTAACTAAGTGTCTCTAATAATGCGTGAGATTTCCTACCATGTTATCTATGTATTATTTCTTAGTTTTTCATTTTTACCATAATTATTACTTATTGTACACCTGTATAGATTGTAATGTCTCAAAATAAAGTCATCTTCTTTTAAAAAATAAACTTATAATATCGTTTAAATAATAATGTAAAACAATAAATTCATAAAAAGTCTTATTGTGCATACGGTATATCTATTACATAATAATATGCTTGAATTACATTTTAGTTTGAATCATATTGTGTATAGATTAATTGGTTAAAATATTCGGTTAAAATATATTATAAGAATTATGTGCATAAAACATGTTTTTTAATGAGCCGAAGAATAAAGGTAAAACGCACAACATTTAGCTAGACGCATAATATTATAAAAACGTTGGTATACGATATAGTGAAATAGAAACGGGATAAGTGTACTTTTTAATTATTTTTCTCAGAGTGACAAGGAAAAAATAATGTGTACCTATGGAGAAAGCGTCAGAGATGTTACGATTATTTATAATGGACAATATTTAACTTAGATATTATTGAAAGAAGTGACCGTGAGGTGGAAAATATATTGGTGGACAGGACTGTGAT
The DNA here is from genome assembly GCA_021307375.1 of Tetraneura akinire. NCBI lineage: Eukaryota > Metazoa > Arthropoda > Insecta > Hemiptera > Aphididae > Tetraneura > Tetraneura akinire. The sequence continues at coordinate 1,532,701 of JAIUCT010000027.1, forward strand.
AGAACATCATACTATGAACATGTAATTTAATTTCAAGGCACGAGTACAATTTTAAAACAAAATATTTATTAATAAAAAAGATACAATAAAGAAAATCCTTAGGTATAGAATATATTAAAATATATACTTGTAGAATAAAATTATTCAAACATTGAATTTTATATTTATATTATTTTTTTATAATAATATTCATTGAATAAAATTAAAATAAAATAAAATAATAATTATATGATAGATATATTTATTATAATATATTATAATTTAATATCTTAGTATTTCACTTTCAATTCATTGGTCAATTTTAATTTATAGTATAATGAATAAATTAATAATATAGTTAGTAAAATTGTTAATATAAAAATATTTATTTATTTTTACTATCCTTAAAATAATAAAATGTAAATAAGATCCTACATCCATCCTATAACCATGGTGGGCACTGGGCAATGTAAATTTCAATTTGTTTCAATATTTAAAAGTTAAATTTAACATGCTATAATTTTTAAAGATACAAGTTTAATTCTCATTGATAGCAACATTTTTTTTAAATTCATAAATTATTTCAATTATTATTTCAAATTAAATTAAACTGAAACGCCATTAGTTAGATAACTAATTTGAGATAACATACCTAATTCTGTAGTTATATTTTTGTAGATAACTAACATGATATTAGGTATTTATAATATAGTATTTTACGTGACATTTGACGCGTGCCTTATTCAGGTATTCCATTATTGTTATGTTATAAAAATGTAGTTTTCATGTTTTATTTATATTTAGCGATATATTTGTGTGTTATTCTCGTCCAGTCATCCCGTCGTCCGTAATACGAATGTCGACTAAAAATGTATTGCAAAGTAACAAATTAAAGATGAACAGCTTATCATTGATTGTGTTAAATATTAGAATATAATATTATATTATACTTAAGTATTATACTTAAGTACATCTACTATCATAGGCGTAATTAGAGGATACTTGGGGTGCTTAGCATTCTCAGTTTTCCAAATTAGCATCCTCAACAATTTTTTGTATACTTGTAGAAAAAATTAAATATTTTTATAGATTTTTGCTTCATCGGGACTTCAGCACTCCCAGTATTTTTACTGAAATTGCGCCCCTGCCTATATATATATCATATACGTATATTAAAAATAAAATATTATTTTTAAATCGTGAATGTTAAAACATGTTCATTGACATGATAATATAATCATTAAACGTTTTATCACTTTAAGTATAATATTATGACTAGTGTTTATGATGTTTAAATGGTTAATTTATTTGTATTTATGACGATTGAAAATCCACGTTGTAGTAAAATTATTGTAAATATTTTTTTATGATTTTTTACTCGAATGTACTCGTATATTAATATTATTGCATGTTCAATATGTAATGTTATACATCTATACGAGTATGGCGATAACGATAACTTTATTGACATTACCCGGATACAACAACTATTTGACTTATCTGTAATTGTATATTTGTAAATACTGCAGTTTTGTTTAAATAATAGGTGTAGAAATAAAGATAATATACATCATATTATCATAAACATATTATATTAAAGAAATTATTTAAAAAGAGCTGATACTCCTGCCGCAGGGATATAGGTGTGCAAATCATAGTGTTTAATTTTAATTAGAATTTGAATGAAATGATAAATTATTGCATTCGAAAAAATGATTCTGAGTGAAGTTCAGTCAGATAATGTAGGTATTGATTAAAATTTTGACATTTTTTATTAAATATTTAAAACGCAAAATTTTATCACACATAAGGGACCATATAGGTACACATATAGTACATAAATGAACACCCTATAAAATTTTCAAGTCTCTAAGTTCAATATAAATGCTCATAAAATCCCTTGTCAACTAAATGCCTATATCATAAAATTTTTTGTCAATTTTATTTTTAATTATTGTAAAATATTGAAATATAAAAGGAAAAACCACATAAATACCTACTTTAAATATTAATTTTACTTAAATTTAAACTTTAAACGCCTATATATAAAAAAAATTGAGTCTTGAGATTTTCCTAAAATTTTGGAAATACAAAGATATATATCAGTAAGCTTCAATAAAATTTTTCAAATTTTTGTCTTTTCTATTAATGTTTATTGTAAAACTATTGAGAAATAATAAGTAGAATATTCGTATGAATTCTAAGATTTTCGTTTAAACTAATAATAATATCAACTTTAAACAGCTATAAAAAAAAATTGAGACTTGAGTTTTTTCTAATATTTTGATATGATTTTAAGTAATATACTAATATGCGTAAGTATACTTTAGTAAAATTTTTAGACCTTAATGCCCAAAATTGCCAATTTTATTAAACATTATATACATACAATTTTACGAAATATTTAAAGTCCTATATTTTGTTGAAAAATTAACATAACAATTCTAAAAATTTACCACACATATATATATATATAAATAGTATCTATTTGAAGACCCAATAACATTTTTAAGTCTCTAACTTCAAAATTGCCCGAGTTATCGTGAAATATTGAAATCGAATTCGTTGAAATTTCAGTTTCGTGAAAAAAATTTTTCGTCGCTTTTTCTATCGCATAGGGTCAATTTTTAGAAATTCGAAAAATGACCTAAGTAAAGTACCAATTAAATCCATTTTCCAACCGGAAAAATAATGCTATTCGTGAAAATCAGATATAAGAATATATCAGATAATAGAATTCGGGTAGTAAAAGGGTCTTCAAACATAAAAACAACAAAAATCACACATCATTGTAAATATAAAAAAAACTTGCACAATTTATTAATCTGTTATAATATAATAATACCTGTGTAATAATTTTGAACGATAAAAGGATTGAAGGAAATAATTATTTTTTATTTAAATACAAAGACAATGAGCTAGAACCACATCGTAAATATCTTCTTAAAATATACGCCAGATTTCTCTGGTATAAAGTACTCATAGTCATAATACATGCATATAGAATATAGGTATTATATATTTATTATTATATAGAGGTCATTTTTAACGATTTTCTGTATTGAAAGTTTTTGAAACAAGGCATTTGAAAACCAAAGATTATGTATAGGTATGTATAGTGTATTAATGTGTATCTACATGTGTTGTATTGATATCTCACAAAAATTATATCGACCACCAATAACAATCATGATTCATTTTAATTTATAATTTATAATTGTTTACATATGAAAAACCACTTATAAAATATAATTCATTGAAGTATCGGAAACTATTAGAGTATAATATTATTTTGTTTAAATGTATGACAAACTGACAACAGTGAGATAAATCGTATTTCGTGAGTTACTGTGGTCCGTTATTTTTATTATGTGGTCTATAATTTGTCTGCAAACTTATATATTAGGTCTATTGCCTATAACTTGTTAGCATATAATATATTATTATAATATTATGTATACTGCGTCAGTATAGACAAAATAAGGTAGGCCATAGATCGGGTTTTTTGATAAAAAAAGAAAAAACTAATTACTTTATTAGTAAATAAATATTATGTATTATTATTATATTAATTAGTAATTTTTTTTAAAAAAAAGATACATCTGAAATATGGACACGATGATTTAGAGTAATACGTATATGGGATATACACGTATATTAATAAAAAGTAGTCTGATTATTGATAGTCGGCGAGGCTGTGAAGGGGACACAATTGTTATCGTAAAAAGACATACACATTGGCACTATTATTTATTATCTATTTGATTATATTTTTCATATCCGGTCAAAATAATTGACAACATTTGGGCGGTACCTATACAGGATGATACGTTATATTGAAATTCAAACATGCATAAAGTGAAAACTACTTATAAAGTTATAACCAACTCCCAGGGTATTTACAATTTGTTATATCCGGTTGTTAGATATGACTACTGTCGAGAATCTGTAAAATATTCTTAAATGAGTTAAAATAACGTGCAGTGTTGAATAAACTATATTTCCAGTTTAGTTTTTATAAAAAGTTTGATGTTTTACAATATAAAAATATAGGTATACTTATATTCTAAAAAAATTTCATTTGAAATCTTTTAACATAATACCTGTATACTTCAAAAGTACACAAGAAAATACTTATAGGTAATTATTATATTTGGGTATACGCGTTGTACTTATAATATATTCGGGTGTGACTAACGTCAAATTTTAGTGCGGAAATATGGATTAAAAAAAAAAATTTAAAACGCCATTTATATTCTTGAAATTTTATGTAAACAAAAAATGTTAAATGTACCTAGACAACGCATTAATCTGGGCTCGAACTAATCGAAGAAATGTACGATTAAATTTTGATGTAAAACTATTTTTCATAACACTTCGGTAGTTCAGTTAATATTGCGGTGGTGGCGTTCATTGGTGACGACGGTTGTCGGTTGCCCCAAAAGTCTTTTATTCCGAGAAAATAACAACACAACAACAGGCCGCCGCAAACCATCGTGTGCGTGCGCGCGTGTGACCCCACGATTTAAAACGGCGTTCAGGTCCGTTAACCCTTTACATATTATTATTATTATTATTATTATTATTATTATTATTATTATTATTATATTATGTTACCTGTTGCACATCACGCCGTCGCCGCCGTCCGCTGTGCGTTGCGTATACGATTGGCTGTCGGGTGTGAAGGTGGGGTAGAGGAGACGAGCCGCCGTACTGCTGCAGACCTTCACTCCCGGAAGCGCGAGGCGGCCGCGCGACGACGACGACAACGGCGACGACGATTCGGGTCAGTGTCGTGTTGTTTCTCCCGGATCCTCGCCAGAGTAATAATGATAATGCATCGTACCCCCACACGACCGGTGGCGGCACGACACGGAGCTCATCCGGATCCGCCACCGCACGCCGAACACGCCGCACCGCCACAGCCGTAATTTCAGTGTTATATCGAACATGGTTCTAGTGGTTAGTGCTCGGTCTGATCGTGTTTGATCCGCGTACAACAATACTATTTTGTTTTATGTTTTACATGTGTACTCTAAAATAATTTAGTCGCTATTATAGATTATATATTATTAATATATAATTGTATTCGGTTTGGTCGGCGTTTTTTACGTACTTCTTTTTTTTTTTTATTAAGTAGATAGTTAAAAGTCCGCAACGTGACGATGACTTTTACCACCGGTGTGTTTCGGGTAAGTTTTGATTTGAGCGCGTTTATTTAAATAATAATAATAAAAAAAAAAAACATCAGAAATGTATTATAAAAAATAATCGCGTGCAAGTAGCCGACGATGACGAACGATTAATTTGTTTATTTTCCACAAACAATATAGGTATTACGTTGAACTTACGAGTCAATTTGATCGACTTATTTTATCTTATTTTCAAACCGGATGTGTTCAGCCTCCAAAATCTCGTAAGGTGCGCGTGCGTAAAAAACATACGTAGGTACCTACTACAATATTTACGTATATTCAATCGCCTATCCAAGGACACATAATCGGAAAATCAGTTCATTTTTTTACGATAGTAAAAAAGTTCTTTCCGCCGTGTTTTCGCTTTTTAATTTTTTCATATCGTACATTATAGTCGTATATTGTGTTTTCACAGAGTGCACAATTATGCAAATAATACTTATCTGCAAACGCGCGTGTTAAGCGACAGTTTCAATTTTCGCACTTTTAACGAATTTCGTTTTGTAATACCTTTTCAATTTCTATAAATTAGTTATTCTTTTCTGTTGGGAACTAATAATATAAAATGAAATACCATTGAAACCACCTATGAAACTCCGGGAGAAGATTAAATTAGATCATCTAGGTATATTGTCGAATATATTCTATTTTACAAGATAAATCCTATAGGAATATTAGTAAATATAATATAATGCATATAAAGATTTAGAGATTATCAAATTTTGAAACTTTTTATCTTCATAATAAATTTTTATAATATATTTGTTTGGATATCATCTTTTCTTTTGGAGAGAGTTTTCATGTTAAAGCAATACTAGGTATAATTCCCAGATGTAATGCGTAATAAACGTTTTTGTAATATAGGTATTCTAATAGTACCTACTTATATTTTATGAATCCTATTACTGATCGGCTAAAATATTAACTGTAGTTTCCTCTTGTTTTAACAGTGTTACGTCGACTCTCTGAATGAACTTCAACAAGGACTGGGTGAATGTAGCAACGATGATTCTAGTTATGACTCAGACTTTGGTGGTGACGACGACACCAACAGTACGAATTTTAGCCTTCATCATGACACCATCAGTCGCACTACATCGGATACTCTCGGCGCGGAATATGCCGACTACGTTGGTGCTGCGGCATATAAGTCTAGAGTGGACTTTGCGCTCAAACTTGGATACACTGAACGTCTAGTGCAAACAGCCCTCAGCAAACTGGGTTCTGAACCAACGCAGGATCAGCTTCTGGCCGTAAGTGTCCTTACTTAAAGATCTAAACAGTAATCCGATATACCACGTCCAGTGGCGTATTTTGAACTAAATTCTGGGGGGGGGGGTCCACAATTTTTCCCTTATATATTAATCAATAAATTATAAATTTACTAAACAAGAATAATAAAATATAAATAATAAATATATTATAAAAAATAAGGAACACTACAGTGGTTCTGGGGAGGTCCAGTACCCTTGGACCCCCCATAAATACGCCACTGACCACGTCCTACTCCCATTTACATATATGGGATCTTTTAGTTTTTAAGAAAAAAATATGATAGGGTAATTATAGAAATTTTGTTTTTTCACTCTATTACATGTTCAGTGTAAGTTACATAATTTATAGATAAATTCAAGTGAATATTTTCCCCAACGTAACAAAATAGTACAATAGTACACAATAGTATGATCAATTATATTGTAATCATGTAATGATATGTATCAGTAAACATGAAATCTTGTAAACTTTAAGGTAGATTGGATATTAAAATATTTGTAAGAGAGGTACTCTAACATAGTAACATGCTCATCAATAAATATTGTTGAAGCATTCTTCTTTCCTAAAAATTGTCATAGTCCCAAAGTTTAAATTTAGGTATTATTTGTAAAGAATTATGTTTTAAAACATACATAACGTTTCACACTTTTCTACAATCATTTAAATATAATTTTTCTTATTTTATATTTGGTAATTTTATTTATTAAACAATATTATTTTGTATTTTATAGGAATTGATTAAACTTGGTGCACAATTTGGTCACAAATTGCACGGTGAATCTGATGGTGATGAAACACAATCCAATTCCAATGATTTGCAGAGTGTACAAGTACCAAAACTCCGGCATATTGTTATCGATGGAAGCAATGTTGCTATGAGGTTAATAATAATTTATGCCTTTTTGTAAACAAAGTGAAAAAATACTAAACATGTAATTTTGCACATATATTTTTAGTCACGGTAACAAAGAAACATTTTCATGTGGAGGTATTAAGATATGTGTTGATTGGTTCCGAATGCGGGGTCATACAGACATTACAGTGTTTGTACCTAAGTGGCGAAAAGAAGCTTCTAGGCCAGATAATAGAATTATTGGTAAGCTGTGATTTATAGCTCAATTGTTAAAAATTAATAATTTATTATTGTAAGCTAAATCATTAATATTTTTAGATCAAGATATTTTATTAGAATTGGAGCGTTCCAGGATGTTAGTTTTTACTCCATCTAGAGAAATTTGTGGTAAACGTATGGTTTGCTATGATGATCGATATATTTTACGATTAGCCTCTGAACTAGATGGTGTTGTTGTTTCCAATGATAATTACAGAGATCTAGCCAACGAAAGTCCAGCCTTTCGTTCTGTTGTACAAAATAATATATTAATGTATTCGTTTGTTAATGACAGGTAATTAAAGTAATATTTTGATATATTTAACATTTTTGTTAAAAATAAATGTATTTTTATTGCAGATTTATGCCACCAGATGATCCTTTAGGTCGTTCAGGTCCTACCCTTGATGTATTTCTTCGAAGCAAAGCACCAGGTGTTGGATTGACTGCTGTAAGTAATGAGACTTGCCCATATGGTAAGAAATGTACATATGGAAACAAATGCAAGTTTAGTCATCCTGAACGTGGCCAACAACCTATAAAATCAGTCACCGAACGGCTGATAGAACATGCCCAACGACAAAGTACAACTGGTCGACAGCTCAAAGGCAAATCTATCAGTTTACCATTACAATCTGGTAATAACTCCAAAAAACCACTTACCCGAACCATGTCTAATGTCCCGACTCCATCCAGTCATCCACAATTATGGGGTGTATGGACTCCTAATACTTATAAAGAACCAGAGTCCGAAGCGGATAACTTGCATCATAAATTACAGAGGCAACTTACATTGAATCCAACATATGACCCACGTTTACATCATCTACAACGAAGCCAACACTGTAATGTAACACGAATTGCATCTGCACCTCCTGTACCTATACCAGTAAACACACCTCAAACAATGGGTGCTAGTTGTTCAGACCCTCAAATATTTCCCAATTACCAAGAAGCTAGGCAAAAGTTGTATTATCATTTGGCATCCATATTCCCTGAAGAACAAGTTTCTACAGCTATGCAATATTATCCAAATGAAACAAATCCCCAAAAGATTTGTGCAGCAATATTGAGTATGTTTTCAAAAACGTAAAAATAAATTTATTTTGTTTCATAATACTAAGTAGAGATTTATAATTGATTTTGTTAAACATTAGCTTATTGACAAAACAGAGAAATTAGATACAATGTATTTATTATTAGGTTGATTTATATTTAAATCATGTATTATTGTGTAAACTATTATGTTAATTTTGTATAATTTTATATTTAAGTTGTTTTTATACATGTTGGTGGTACATTATTCCAAATATGTAACAAACACAATATTAATAAATAATAATTCAATTTTTTTAAATATTGTTCATACATTTATTTTTTTTCATATTGTATCATAATGTTTTAATATTGTATTAATATTTTATATACATAGCAATCCATTAAAAACAAAACAAAAAACTATATTTTCAAACATAATATTCCAGAAAATGATTAATTCTGCTGATTTAATTGGAATTTTTTGATAATATGTTTATCATCTGGTCTATGTAATTGATAAAGGAGTCTTTCTTGAATTTTTTTGACTGCTGCTACAGTCAAAATTAATGTTTCGTGTTTCAGCATACTGTACACGTTCAAACCTAAAATTTATTTTTTAATTAGTATAAAGTTATTAAATAATTGTTTATAAAAGCTTACCATAAACTGGCATAAGATTCATGTGTTTAATTTTTTCTAATGCTAAACTAATATTTCTTGACATTGTATCAGTACTAAACATACATACATTGAATTAATTATTTATTTAATATTCTTTAAACTTATTATTTAATTTTGTTATTCAATATGCTATTTTCTTAAATTTTAATTAAAAAAAAACAAAAAATAGTGTGAAATTACTGGAAAAGAGCTTAAGCCCAATATAATATATTATTGCCAAAATTATGTTTGAATTTATCGATGTTTTATGGTTTATAGTATCTTAAACAATTTCAGTCAAATTAAAAAAAGGAATGTGGGCAACGTGTGATTCTTTAATTCAACACTTTCACTAGTTAAATTATTAATAAGCTAGTCAAATACAATTTTTAAGAAAGTATTTTTGAAGACAATATTATATAAATATTAGCCCCATTGAATGCTATAACTGAATCATTGACTATTTAAAAATAGTAACACACGTAGCTATAAATATGGTACATTTATAGTTACATAAATATGTATATTAAAAGAACATAGGCAATGGTATTTATTTTAATACTAATGATCTACTTAATAATTATAATGTAATTAAACTAATATCTATCTAAATCGAATAAGATTTTTTTTATCATAATTATAATATATAAATATATTATATATTCATATTGAACGACAAACAGTTAATTATTTTATTATTAATCAATAATCATAATTACTCATCAATAAATAAAACTGAAGGTCCCCATAATCTTGATTCAATTAAATCTTCAATGTATTCTGGATCCTCTGTTGGTAAGTCCAAGTTTTTTACAATGTGTAAATCATCCTAAACACAATATTTATGGTTACAAATTATAATATTTACTAGTACATGAATTTATAAAATATACCTGAGCAAGCTTGACAGATAATGTTGACGTGAGTCCAAATACTCTTTTGTAGAATGGAAGCATATAAAAATGAGTGGTATGGGACCTTGGTCCATGTATAACTGCTCCACCTTTGAATAATGGAGAACGTCTAGTACCATGTCGTGCTCGTCCAGTGCCTTTTTGTGGCCAAGGTTTTTTACCACTCATGCACACCTCAGCAGTAACTTTTGTATGTGCATAACTCTATAAAAATATTCAACACCAATTTGAAGTTGAACTTAAAATACTAGACTAAATTCTTTGAAAGTAACTTACAACATATTTATACTTTCTTTGCCAAACAACATTCTCATGTATTAGATCAATTCTTGGTCTTGATCCGAACACTTGGGGATGCAAATCTATGATAGTTGAAGCATTCTCCTTGATGGTATCCAAATTTGATACCCAAGCCTGGCGTACATTCGTGTACCCACCATATATCATCGGTGGTTCTTCAATATCGTCTGAAATGGCTATAATTTTATTTAAACAATGATGTTTAAATAATAGTTAGTGTGTAAAAGGCTTACTAGATTCGGTGTTTTCAAATGGCGTAGTAGATAGTCTGCATGACGCAGTAAATGTTGACGGAAGAGCACGAATTTGTTTAGCCAAACAATTTAACAACATTGTTGGTAAAATTATGTATTTTAAATTTAAAATATAACTTAACTATATTTATTTCATTACTATTACCTATATATCCTTAATAAATTTTACCTATATATTAATATATAATTAAAATTTCAATCAGAAATTGTTAAAACAATATTATTTAATATGGGCCATGGGCCATGGCAGATGGATTTTAGCTATGATAATATCGGCATTACTGCATTAGGCATTGATAATGTTATCAGTTATCAAAGTTTCATTATGATGAAGTTCGAAACAGTAGAAACCACTTCAGAGCATTTATATAAATAGATATGAATATTTAAATATTATTCGAGGGAAAACATAGATGACCAACAGCTGTATTCTATGTCCAAATATTAATTTAAAAAATATATTATTTTAATGTTCTATATTTTTTTAGGTTTGTTTTATTATACGCCATTTTATTCTTACTATTCAATAAAAAAAATACATGTTGTTAAATTTTTAAATTTTATTAATCAAGTGCCTAGATCACTGTTTTATTATTATTTTTATTAAATAAATGATGAAATTTATACTTAATTTATTATTTTATTGAGCTAGTGACTAATAATTTGTAATTGTGAGTGATCTGATATAGTGATATGTGAATTTCAATATTATTTACTATTAACAATTTAACCAAATTACAAAATAGATCAAAGTACGTAAGTTGATATTTTTAATTATTAATCAATGACAAGATTTTATAAGTAGATAGTATTTGACAGTTTAAATTTAGACTGGTTAATTTAATCCAGTAGATAGTTGAAAATTAAAAATAAACTTTTAGTCTTGAATTGTATTATAATTAAAATCCATATGCTGCAATGAATTCAGTTAAATAGGTACTTATATATAAGTAGTGTAAAATTATTAATGTCAAAAGAATTATGCAAAACATATAAATTATAAATATTATGAATAATTGAAATTAATTAAAATGATCTATAATCTTCATAGTTGACTCGCCCATAGGTGCAACTAGATCAATATTTTTGGGGGTGCACAAATTGTGAAGACCTCACAAACCCGTGAGGGCTTGCTCCCACATCTCATGCTTTTTGTCTTCACACTAATTTACAATAATAATTACATATGTAAATTTATGTATATTATATTTTAATGAGTAATACAAAATACAAATTGAAAAACTATTTTAACGTGATTTTTCTAGTATTTAAGATTTTAATATAATATTATATTATAATATAAAAAGGCTTCTATTTTTTGGGGATGCACATTTTAAACTTGGGGGTGCACAAGACCCCCGTGCACCTCCCTAGTTGCGTCTATGACTTGCCAAAATGAAATTTATCTGCTCATGATAATACATGTTAGAAACTACAAATATAGATGATTAAAAATATTATGTATTCTTAATTCATATTCATTATAATTCATATATTATTTAGGTTTCCAGCATTAAATTTTAGAGCTGTATACAAAATCACTATATCTACAAAAAATAATTCATTAAAATTGTTATAACTCAGCTAATTTTAGAAATAGAAAAATGTTTTAATATTAAAGTTGCTAAAAAATTGTGCTATTTGAATCTTATGTAAAAAATAGATGTTGCCATTTAAGAAAAGTTTTATTGCGCATGCTTACCTATACCAAAAACTGAAATTTTGAAAAATGACATAAATTATGATCAGTATGAGTTGCCATTTAAAAAATCCAAGTTTTATTGTGTGTATCGAAACAATTACAATTTTGTGAATTGGTGTAAAATGTGTGCTAGTATACCTACTTCTAACATGAAAACATTTTCATTTCTATATAAGATCATCTGACTAAAATATTTAGTGATAGGTACCTCTTAGTGTGAATATACTATATAGTATATTATTTATAATATTGCTCCATTACTATAGTGAGGATGAGGAAACAGTAAAAATGAATGTTTAATATAAAATACTTAATGATAAGTCATAGATCTTTAATGGTTGTTTAAATATATTAATGAGTGGTTTAATTGTATTTATACAGTTTTTTTTAATTTTCTTTGGACAAGTTAATAAGTGTATTCATAACACTTTTAAATTATTTCTATAAAATAGCTGCATTGTAAATTCTGTTTGGATAGAGTTATTTGAATCCAACCAATTTGGAGCTCTTCTTTTTCGATGGCGAATTGTAGTCTAATATAAAATCCACTCTCAATAAATTGGCAAACTTTCATGTACTCTCAATAAAGTTACCTATACATATAATTGGAATCTAAGTTGATATCTTATAAACTTTTTATTGCAGTATCAATTAAATAAGCTGCATCGACAAGACTCAAGTTTTGTGTTTCAAGTGTTTCAGTTAATGTTTCTAATTTATACATTATATTTTTCATGAACGATAGGGATATAAAAAAATCAAATGAGAGTATTTTTTTTTCTGAGTCCTAAAGTTTTAGTTCTAGCATTTCTATTAAAAACATTAGTTTGAGCATTAGTTAATAAGTTAATCTCTTGTAAACAGTTGGATATTACTTCTAATGAGTACCCATATTTTATTAATAATTATTAATGACAGTTTGAGGTTCAATACTGACTTCTAAGAATGAAGATTTACGACCACCATAGTTTTATTATATCATTGGTGTTTTATCACATATAGTTTAATTTAATAAAATAAAAAATTTAGTAATTTTTACTAATATTGCCTGACAAAATTGATTAATTTCAAGTATATTTCTATTTTGCTGACTGTAATTTAAACAAAATACTAAAGGATGTAGCATTTCCCCATACTCCCTCATTCAGGATGACCCTGAAGTTAATATTAATTTCTAAAATTTCAATAAAACTAATTAATCATAAAGTATAATTTAATTGTTCAAATTCCCAATTAGTTCAAAAAATGGTATCGTCAGGAAAAATTATCACATTTGCTATTATATAATTGTTTTGTGTTGACATTTAATTGACTAAAAATTCCTTCCTTCATTTAAGCCAAAGGTTAGGTTAGATATAATTATTTAGTTGAAATTTTAAATTTTTTAGAGAAATCTAATTTATAAATTTTAATTAATATGAAAACAAAATAGGTACCTACCTATTTTATTTATTTTTTTTTAAGTACATAAAATAATTATTTTAATATAAAATGTGATTTGTTTATTTATAAGTATTAAATTATAAATCAGAATTTAAATATGTAACTGATATTATATATTAATATATTGATATATTAAGAATAGATTCTTTTTAACAATTTAATATTGATTTATAAGTATATTTATTCATTTAATACTAAATCATACCTGTATTATTACAATTATCTTCAAATGTATCTACTTAAGTCCGTAACACATAGTTAACATATGTTATTATATTATGTTTTATTATGACATTTTATTAACATCAAACATCAATTAAAATAAATAAATACAAGTACAATTTTTGGATACTAATAATTTTAGTAGGTATATTTAGAATTAAAATGTAAAATTACCAATTTTAATTATATATGAGTAATTTATAATTTTCAATACAATTATTTTTATCACATTTTATTAAAAGATTGAAATATATTTTTCAATAGTAATATATTATTATATAAGTATATTTTTGATATATTAATCTTCGTGAACAGTCAAAAAATATATAAATTTTAAATTACAAGTTGTATCATTTTCTTCATTAGAATTTATATAATCATTAAATTAAAATATTTTAGTCTTATAATCTCACTAAATATATTACTTGTAATCAAAGCTCTTGAAATATTTAAAATGTAGTTAAATTAATAAATAATCATTTAGAGCATTGTTTCTCAACCTTTTTGCTGTTGCAACCCCCAAAATGGCTGAAAAATAAAGTCAGTCATAACCCCCTTATTATATGTATTAAATTAAGCCTAATTATTTGTTTTATTAGTTACATATATTATATCACAATGATACTTATATATATATTTGTTGTCTCTGTCTTACGTAATATCTGTGTATAAGATGGTAAATCAATGTACTGCAGCTTTAGTACAGTTTATCTATAATTTATTTTAGAGTAAATCCTATTATCAAATTTGTTGATGAAACATAACAGTTATTTTTGTATTTTCATATTTAAACAAGTTATAAGTAGTTAAATAACTGAATTTTTAAAATATTTATTACTTTATTAAACATAAATATATATACAAAAATGTTTGAGTATAGTTTTTGTTCTACTTAACAAATTTTAAACTTAAATTTGTTTTAATATTAATTGTAAATCGAGTTGTAAATAAAATGTACTAAAACTGCAGCATGTAAATTTATCATCTTATACATATCTATGACAGAAAACAAACATATTAATAGCATCCTCTTAATCATTAATAAGACAAATAACTAGTATAAAAAACATTTTAAATGAATATGAAATTATGTGAGTTATAAAAATTTAAATAAAAGGGTTTCTTTACATAGGTGTTTAATTATTTTTAAACAATGCTACTCCTTAATTAAGTTCTGTGATTCCAAGTTGAGAAACGCTAAATTAGAGTATCTATTTTTGACCAAATAGTCATTTTAGATAAATAATAATCAATTATAATATTATATTACACTATCCATTAATAATTATGGCATAATTTAAATACATTTTAATAAATGTTTATATATTTTATTAATTTACCCGTTAGCATCCCACGATAAATATATCTATCTATATGTTGGGTTTGCCCATTAAAATGAACTATAAATTCATTATTTGAAGATCCACATGAAAAATTTCTTCTTGACACCTCAACTAACCTTATGAATATATAGACTCCAAATCATTGCTGAAACACAGAACAATAATAATTTAGTTTAAATTTGTGTAAATAATGAATTTATATTTATATCTACTTGCTTTAACCAGATATGTTCTTATATACATATCATAATCATATGAATATATAACATATAATATTATATTATATACTCAATGTTCATAATGTCAAATTGTATAACATTTACATTTTCATTTAAAAATAAAATAATGAATTTAATATTTATCATTCGTTACTCATTTGTAGCAAATGATAAACATATACTCATGGTGTATTAAAGTATGTATTTTGGTTTATCTATATAAATGCAAAAAATGTAAATATTAGCAGTAATATAATAATTTATTAAAATTAGCGAATACTAATAATTAAATAACAAGATATAAAATATCATTGAAAATTTATTATACTTAATCAATAATAATACAGTATAAATTTATATCCATAAAAATATAATATTTTTATATTATATATTATCCAAACAATGTTGAACATTTTATAGTGTATATAAAATGTAAATACTCGTAATGTTTACTATTCATTTTTATTATATTATACAAAAAAATATTAAAAATTATAAATTATAAATACTTTAATGTTTACTAAGGCTATGTATGGTTTTTAAAATATTTTTTATCTTAAAAATAATGATATTATATTATAGAATATAAATAATTGTTAAAGAATAAGTTAAAATAATCTATAATGGATACATAAAATTTAAATAGCACAGACACAATGATTGGAATTATGACATAAATAAACTCTGAAATATAATGTTAACAATTAGTTTTCTCCTTTAAAGCACTGAACAAGCAAGATTAGAGATATATATCATGTAGGCACTTATTTACGCATGCCAATTTTAAAAATTATATATTATATAAATAATTTCGATAGGTAATTAAAATCAAATAGGTATCTATTAAAAAATATATTTATATATAATACATAATATTTGTAAATAAAACATTAGGTATATATTTATAATAATAATAATAATAATAATAATAATAATAATAAAAATACTGTTCTACTCATAATCACTTAACTAATAAAATTAATGTTTATATAATAATTATCATTGTCGTTTATATTATTTTAGTTACTATTAATTTTTTAATATATAATAGAGAATACATATTATTTTATATACCAGTATGATTTATATGAATACAATATATTTAAGCTCAAAAAATACATTGGGTATCACAGATAATATAGTAATATAGGTAGTAAATTATTTTTTAAATTCTAATCTAATATTTCTTAAATTGGACCAAATATTGGTGTTTAAAAATAATATATGTAAAAAATTACATTTTAGTACTTATTGGATAATAAATATTTAAACATAAAATAAAAGTTGATTTTAGTAATAATTGTAATAATTTGATTGTTTCAGAAACAAAACTAATTATAAATTATACATATACTTATTCTTTGTCATTTAAACATCCATACCTAATTAATAATTTATATATTTTTGGCAACAACATTTTTTATAGTAATATCATTTGTAATATAAGGAATACTAATGAAATTAATTGGAATAAAATATCTAAATATACGTATAAAACTAAACTATAACATGGTAACGAGTATACAGTAATACATACTAATACTTAAATGTATAAATCTTAATATTTAATTTATATTATTGATTTTATATAGTACCTATATAAAATCTTTGGTGTTCATATTTTAAACATTGAACTGAAACATAGAAAGTGCTTTTCTTTTTAGAACAAATGGTTTAAATGAAAATCTAGAACATGGTATGACATCTGGTGTTAATAATGATGGTGAGTTGGGGCATTCTAAAATATTGTCAAGTTTTGGAAAATGAGTTGGTTTTATTTGAGGATCTATAGGCTTATCACTAGGATTAATTACCAAAGTTTTTTTGTTCCAATTGAAATCTAGGCTGCTTTCTGGTTTGGGTAATTCTATAATTTGTTTAGGAATTTCCTCTTGATCAGTTAGTAGTTTCCTAGGAGGTAAAGGTGGTGCCATTGTTCTTGGTGGTATGGGTGGTCTGAATACTTTATCTACTTTACTTAATCTTGGTGGCACTGGTGGTACATCATTAGGCACTTTACCTAAAGTAAATATAATTGGTGCAAAAACAGAATCTTCTGCTTCTCTTTTATCCATTTGAATAATAAGAGAACTTGATGAACTTAATTTTCTCCTACCTTGTACATCCATATCTTTGGAACATACTGATGGTACTCGTACTTTTGTTTTTAACCCAGGTGATTTAAGATTTAAGTCTGGCCATTTTCGTGGATACTTTGGAAGTTGTTTACAATTTCTTGGTTCAATTTCTAAAGATTTTTCATATAAATAATTACTAATATCTGTATCTTTCATATTATTGAATGGATTTAAATTCTCTAAAAAATTTTTAATTTTAGGTTCTACATTTAAACAATATGGTTGGTTTTGATATTGTTGTATTTCTCCAATAATTTCTGCCACTTTTCGTCGTTTATTAAAATTAATTAAATTTGGGCTATTAGTTAAGCAATCTGGATTACCTTCTTCAATATGTAATATATTTGTTAAATACATACCGATGAATGGTACACATGGTGGATTTATACTTCTTAATTTATCTTGATATTTTCTAAAATGATTATTACTTAAATCTCTAGATTCTTCGAGAAATTTATAAAGCCTACCATTAACGGATTGGAATGTATAATTTAGACGAAACACTGCAGCTGAGCTCATGGCTGAAAGTACTCCTAAAACTCCATTAAAATTATTTAATTCATCTAATGCCATCATTATTTCAATAAATCTTGAAACAATTGCTACTCTCTCTTCAAAATTTTCACATTCGACAACAATTTTTTCAATCCAACGACTAAAATTTGTAGTTCGTTTAATTAACCGAAGTAAATGTGGTGAATTAATTTCTTTATTTTTTTTAGTCCATACAGAACCAACTAACTCTGAAGGTTTAACTGCTCTATAATTTTCAGATTCAATAAGAGTTAATTGTCTAGCAAACTCTAAGGGATGTACAAGTAATATATTAAATTCTTCATTCCCATTAAAATCCATATGAATTTCAATCGGTGGTGGTGGTGAATCAAATGCAAATGTTATTTCTCTTTGAGCTTCAGTAGTTTTTCTTTGAAGTATTTTAATAACAGAATCTGCCCATTTTTTCATTGATTTTCCATTAATTAAATCTAAAAACGTATGTAACTTATCAAGCAAATCTGGATCACGTTGATAGTCATAATAATGATAATCAACCCAATGTCTAATTACATTTAATACTCTAAATTGAACGGGTACTAAATATTCTTTTTTAAATCTTTTATTTTCATCTCTAAGACTTATCGAATCCATAGTAATACCGAAAGGCTCAGGAATATTGTATCTTTCAATTAAAAGATCTAATAAATCATGAGGTGAACAAAAACTACGATATGTTGTTAGAAACGTTTTAACAAATTTAGGGTCTGCATAAATATGATATGTTAATCGTTCAATAAGTTTCAACAAAATTGCACCTTTTATAAGAGGAACACCGTTATTCTCCTTTTCTTCAAAAATTATGTTTGATCGAGAGTCCGGTTCCACAAATCTATATTCTTGAATAGAAGGTAATCGCAAAGGAAACTTTTTATCTTCATCTAAAAGTATACTGTTTAATGTTCTATCCAACATACTTTTAGTATTTAACATTACCAAATCAGCCATCCAATTAGATTTATCTTGAGAAGTACTGGTAACTAATATTACTGGCGGTTGTAATCGAGGAGTTATTTCAAAACAGTTTTTTGTTTCATCTGTATCATCCCTATCTACTATTTCTACTTTTCTTATAAATAACTTTTCTTTTAATTTAAATTCAGACATACCACCAACAAGTTGAGTACTTACTGATACAGAAGTTCTCCTATTATTAGATTTACATAAAAGAAGAACACCATCAAATAAAATTGCTTTACGTTCTGAACAACGTTTACCTCCACTTGTAATTTTGGTAAGTACTCCTTCTCTTATGAATTCTGTACAACATTGTCCCATATTTTTACCATCCCAGCCATCTATTGCTTTTTGCATTTCATTCAGTTTTTCAATGGCTAACAGTCTTCTTGGGGTTGCATTGATTTTGAGTCCAAACTCTTTCACATTATCTGGTAAGTTAACTTTATTTGCAACCGAAGTCATTTGTAACTGGAGTGGTCTTAAAATACCTTCTACTTGTTCCAAACATTCTTTATCGAGTTGGGAAGGAGAAAGTTGATGTAAAATTTTAATATATTCAAAATAAAGTATACAATGCCAGAGAGGTAAAAGTAACAATTTTGGAAAATAATATTTTACTGCTTCTTTAAACCCATAACCAGCTGATTGTAATAAATTTGAAACTTCAGGTTTATCCATTAATTTCGATAATATATCCCTACAGTCTTTTTTTACGATATCATTTGCATAACGTGCAAAAACATCAAACTCAGCAGCTTCTGCTAATTCCTCAATACAACAACCTACTGTAGCAGACTTGTCTTCTGCAATTTCTAATATGTCTTCAATAGAACTTAAAAATAATCCAGTGGCTTTGCAAATATCTGTAATATTATTGAACATGCTATCTATTATTTGACTACTACCTGTTGGAATGATACGATCAATTTCTTCTTTGAAAATTTTTAAAATTAAATGTAAATCTCTAATAAGTTTTCGTTCGTCATGCATTAAATCTCTAATGACTTCTTCATAAGTTGTAGAAGTTCTTTGAATTTTATCGATACCTAAATCAGACAAATTTAAATCACCATTATTATCATGCTGCCCAAACAAATCCATCAACACTTTGTCACCACATATGGCAACACGGAGATCTTGAAAACCAATTTCCACACGGTGTATATTCTTAACATAGTTTCCAGCTAATTTTAATATATCTGCTGCAATGTACTCTAAAACAGCTGTTACATATACCGCTACATTATAGTCTAATTTGTATTGTAGTATTTCTTTTTGGACTAAATTATGAATTTTATCAGTAGGCAACACTAATGGATTTTTTTTCTTATTTTTTTCTAATGCCTCCTTAGCATCTTTAATAGCCCATTTGTCTATTGGTTTAGGAAATGATCGCTTTACTTGATCTTCAATATCATATACAGTATGTGGTGGCGATGGACGCAAAGTAAGTATCTCCAGACATTGTATTACTAGCATTTCGACATATTCCAATGCTTCATCACTAGCTGTTAACGAAGGGTGCACTTGTTCAGTGACTTTCTTTAATGATCCAATCAGCAGTCCTTTCCATTTTGATGGATTGCATTGTATACTAATACATTTTTCGATTTCCGCCTTGGTAAGTGAGAGGGAGACCATTTGTTGGTATTTATTGTTAATTTCAATTAACAATAATTACCTTACTTACTCTGCTAAAAATCGTTGAAAATTAAAATATATTTTTATATAAAATTTAGTACCTATATTTATAATAAAGTAGGTATTACTAGTTACTTTAATATTTAACATGAATTGTTATCAACTACTGATTGGTTGTTTAATATTATGATGTTTACATAATTATTTATTATCAGTTTATCACTACGATTTAAGATACACAGGTTCAGGCACGTATCTAGACCGTGATTTTGGGGAGGGGGTCGATTTTTTTTATAAATATATCTATATCATAAGTTGAATACTCATATATTTATACTTTATATACAATTAAAATAAATACACATAAACTATATGTTTAAATTGTATGTTTATATGTTGTATTATTTTCCATATAAAGAAAGATATTTAAAGTTGCACTCTCTTGATCAGTGATCACTAGCCGCCACTGGTATTATTATATTATGTTATAAATATATATCTAGACTTATTCAGATATTCAATTTCATTGTAACGTAAAAAGAGTTAATTTACAAAATTATTGCGATATTTCTATTAAAATTAAATTAATTATTGAATTTTGTATAATATTACACGGTCCTTGGGGGAGGCGATCGCCCCCCTTAAATACGTGCCTGCACAGGTTTGGAGACAAAGCATAATATTATGACCAGCGAGAGCGAACCCAAGGTTTATAGAATATTCTATAGTATAGAATTCTATATTTTTTATATATCGCGCACTTTTACAGTGAAGAGCGACCTAATAGTAATTCATTATAAACAATCTGTGAAAAACTCTTAAAATCGTAACCGATTTTGATATTGATATTTGTTTTTCGTTGTTAACAGTTTAACATCGATTGCAGTCAGTATGATCACCGGTTATAGTCTTATCAATCGTTTTTAGAAATGGTTTATTATGGTATATCCATAAGCGCAAATTGGGGGGGGGGTGGCTTGAGGGGTCTTAGCACCCCCAAAAATCATTATAGCCCCCCAAAAAGTTTAATGCACTTTAATAGTTTAATAAGCGTATTTGTTAATATATATTATATATTGTTTGGGACTTTAGCCCAAAATTTTTAACCTAATTGCGCCTATGGGTGTATCGTATATCCTCAATTTTTAAACCAAATTTTTCCTTATATATTTGACCATGACTGTCCATAATAATTACTTATTGTAATTTATTCATAATTATAATCTAGAAATTTAAAATTAGAGAGTGGGGAGAAACGAGAAACATTGGTGGAGATCATAATAACCATCGAGAGTTAAGGTCGAGTACTGTGGTCTGGCCTCTGGCTACTAATTTCCCACTACACTATTTATACTTTATAGAAAATACGCGATAACGATTAATGGTAAATTGGTAACCAATAATAACGCATTATATTACAATACCGCCTTTAATTATTGTGTTATCGTCAATGATACTACTCGACATAGGCGCAACTAGAGCCTAAATATTGGGGGCGCTAAAATTATGTAACAAAAAAAAACCACCAATTATTTATGAATCACTATAACAATTCTAAAATTAAACATATTTTATTATCCTAATAAGTAGACATTTACATTTTATATTTTTTCTAGGTTTCATGCAGTATTATCAATTTATTATATTCATAGATTACAATATAAGACATTTGAACAAAATAGTTCTAAATAAAACTTTAAAACTTAAAATTGACAGTATTTTAATTTAATTATTATAGTTAGACCTAAAGAAAACAAGGGGTGCTAAATTATAACTCAGGGGTGCTAAAGACCCTCTTGCGCCCTCCTAGTTGCGCCACTGCTACTCGATAGTGATCGGTTAAGTTTATTTTCGCGTAAACATTTTCAACCTTACGATTTCTATTTTGTAGTATTATATTATATATTATAATTTATATTTTATAATATTATATATTATCATACAATATTGACAATATTGTAATTAAAGATTAAATTTTAAAAATGTGTTAATTATTTCATAATCATGACAACAAACTAAAAGACAAAAAATGTTTAAAATTTTATTGATTTTACCTATGGGTTACTGTAGTTCCGAAATATTAGAAAAATCTCAAGTATCATTTTTTATATAGTTGTTTAAAGTTTAAATTTAAATTTATGTAAAATCGATATTTAATGTATATTTATATGGATTCTTATTATATTTCATAATAATATTTAATATTCATTGAAGGAGGCTCCAATTAGTTTTTTCCAGTCTTGTATTTGTATATCTTAGTTTATATTATTTTATTATGTATCAATATACATAATATATATATATATATATATATATATATTATATAGTAAAATATTACTATATAGGTAAATAAATAATATATTATGCCTTACATATACAGGTCGGATAATTCGTTAGATTATATTATGTCCAAAAATGTATGACTTAAAATTTCTAGGAGACAAGATGTTACCTTATGTAGTTAAAAAATTGATACTATTCATACTTATTTTAAATTTATATAACGTCATAGAACATTGTTCTATTATTCATATGATATAATAATATACTAGGCATATAAATATAGTGCATATTTGATAAATAAGGTCCGTTTGCTTAGATTTCAATATTGGCGCGTCGAAACATGTTGATAGTTGAACTTATTCAGATTTATAGTCTATAGTCTATTGAAGTCGTGAAGCTATATTACAATTGTTGTTTGGATTCAGTAGTCATCATAATTGTCGTGTATGTAGGTAACAATGTTCGCGAATATCTTTGCCCCCGCCAACTTTAAAGTACGCGCTATAATGAGATTCTTGTGTGCGAAAGGATCTTTTGCTGTTGAAATTCACTGGGAATTGTGTCTAGTATGGATCTACACATCTACACTAATAAGTGAAGGAAAGGTTACACAATGGTGTCGTGATTTAAAAAATGAACAAACAAATGTGCATGACGAAAAGTGAAATGGCAGGCCCATTATGCAGTGACAGAACGATGAAATTGTTTCCAAAGTTGACCAAAAGTTGCAATCTGATCGTCGCTATTGACAATTGATACTTTGGCTGATGAATGTCACAGTAAAAAACTGTATACAAGGTGGGTACCAAAAATGTTCACTGTCTATTGGTTCAACTATCAGACAGAGAATTTCTATATAAAGGGGTTAAAAAGCTGGTGCAGTGGTATGAAAAATGCTTAGAAGTGAACAGCAATTATCTAAAAAAGAGAAGTAGGTTTGTAGGAAATTGAATGTCTAATAAAACCTCTTATGATTTTATATATATATTATATACGAGTATATTTTTTATATTCGTATATTTTTTTTTTTTTTTTTTTGTACGATGAAACTTCATTTTCGAATATGCTTTATAGTATTTGGAGGTACATATTAATTACCTATTTATTAATGTATATTATATATTTATATTTAACATGGTAGATAGGTATATACTTAATTGTTTTCATAATAGTTGTGTCTAAATATAATTATTTGTTTATCGGGACTTGATAATTTGGTTCAAAATAAAATATCATATTATCAAAGATGTCTCTGTTCAAGTTATTGTAGTTTGTGGCAACTGGCAGCAATATTATATAAGTTAAATGAAATATTATAATTATGTGTTTAATAACACTAATATAAAATAATTTCATGAACAAAAACAAAAAAAAAAAAGTATCATATAAAATTATAAAATTATGTTTGTATCTGTCTTTGTTTAAAAAATTATATTATTATTAATGATTATAATTATCTGTAATTTTAAATATAATTTAAAACATGATTTATGGTACTAAAAATTATATTAGTATTACACAATACACATTATGTGTACAATTTCTTTATATGATCAATATTAAATTATCATATCAAAATTATCTATATGAAAACTATTATAATTATCTAGTTTGGAAAATGATTAAATTTATAGTAAATTAAAATTTTTTTTTTACTTTAAAATTTAAATAGTTTGTTATGATTATATTTATTTTTGTTATTGGTGGCCCATATAAAGATTTATTTTTACTATTTAATGTGACATACAAAAGAAAAAGTATGTATTTAATTTATACTATATATTGGTACTTTATAGCTATTGTACATAATATATATATTATAATATGTGTACTAGTAATTATTTATAACCACAAATTTTAATTTATTAGTTTTTTTTTTTAAATTCTTTACTCTTTACCTCCAACAAAGATTAATAAAAATAATTATTTTACAATATTATTATTGTAAAATATTAATTATTACTATTAGGTAATGTGTTAATAATATTATGTCGATATTAAAAATATATTTATCTGTATTTTGGCAATGATATAAAGATAAACAAATAATATTGTTGAATTAAAAGGATAATTTATTAATTTTAAAATTCAATTATGTTATAAATTATAATTATATCTATTTTATATTAAATAAATAAACATTTTTTTTATTAATAGTATTTGATATTGTATTACAATAAAAACAAATGACTTTATACAGGCCAGTCAATAATTACAGATACTGTAGTTAGAAATTATTATTGCTTACAAAACTATCAAATTACAAAATAAAAATATATATTATTAACAAAATTAACATTTTTTTGTACCGCTTAAATGGTAATAAATAAGAACAAAAATAAAATAATAAAATAAATACAATATTTATAATTTTTTTTTAAAAAAAAAGTAATAATAATAATAATAATAAAAATAATAATAATAATAATAATAATAATAATAATAATAATAATAATAATTAATAATAATAAAAATAATAATAATAATAATTAATAATAATAATTATAATAATTATAATAATTATAATAATAATAATAATAA
>JAIUCT010000027.1:1572936-1589661 GCA_021307375.1 Tetraneura akinire
TTATTTATTATTATTATTATTATTATTATTATTATTATTATTATTATAATAATAATATTTTTACGCATTATTTACACGTGTGCGTGCGCGAACGGGTACATAATATATTATAAGAAATACGCTATAATATATAACATAGGTACGGAATAATGTTACGTAAAAATTTTGTTTTTCGACCAATATATATAACACGCAACGTCTAAATAATATAATAATATGTGAGACATAATATAATATAATAAAGATATACGGAAAATGTGTATTTTCGTTATTCGCAGACGTGCGCAGCGCTTATGGCGCCATGATATATAATATTATTATGTATTGTCTTTTAATAATAATAATAATAAAATCGATACGTTATATTATTATTATTATTATTATTATTATTATTATTATTATTATTATTATTATTATATAGAGTTATTATAATTATGTACGCACAAATACCGTATACTGCCGGCCGTCGACCCCGGTCGTTACGTAAATCGTTGGAGACGTTACACCGTCGTCGATGTCACGTGAAAATACTTAATCCAATTTGCACGCTCTTAAAATAAGATTTTTCGTAAAGCCCCTCCCCCTCGAAAATAAACACAGTTTACAGGAATGACCGACGAATTATTACAAATTATCGTATATTATTGTATATATTATATGTATACGTTACAACGATTTCTTACATTCAGCGCGGTTATATGACCAAGTATATAATATTATATCATTATATAAAAGACGTGTAATATCGCTTTTTTTTCTTTTTTGTTATAAAAATAAACGATCGGCGATTTAAAAATTATTATACACCTTATGTGATAACATACGAGTATAATATTATATTATTCTATATATAGATATGTTTAATCGACGCGACTATTATCTAGATTTTAAGAAAAAAAAAACCATATTTCAATAATTCGTATATATTATATCGATTAATAATAATATCGTCGTATTCGGTTAATTTTCACGCGCCTATATTATTATACAATATAATATAATATTATACTGGGCATGTGTGGCTGTTATATCCGCGAGTTATGCGTACGCGACGAGACAAAGAGCCGGAAAGAAAGAAAGAGAGATGAAAAGAAATGGTGCGTGCCAAAATATACTGCAACCGCGTTTATTGTAATATAGAGGCTCCGGGTTGGTAATGAGAAGACGATATAGCTGAGGTATACATATTGTGTTGCGCTCCGCCGCGGCCGAGGTGGCACCGAGCCAGAGCGCTGCTTGTTCATCACCGATATCGCCGGCGCACATTGTGCCAGATTCGAGCGTCCTGTTCCTCGCAACCTCATCGTCGTAGAGACCGCGGTGTAGTAGCAACGCGTGCCTCCCGTGATCTGCTGTTTGTCGTGGGAGCATTTTCCTCCTCCGGTTAAAAGCAAATTTTTAATATCCATATATTGTTCGCATTATTTTCATATTTTTTTTTATTTATTTATATAATCAGAAATTATCGTTAAATTATAGTTTCTGTGTGGGGTGTAGAATATAATATTATATTATATACCTATAGGTAATTTATATTCGGTTCATTCGTATAAACATTTTACTCATGCACTTTTATTTTAAAACGGTAAAATTTTAACAATAATTTTATTATTTTAAATATTTATAAATCACTTATTGGTATTTTCAAAGAAATTCGCTGAAGTATTTTATAATATTCGCTTACATATGCGACTGAAGTGCATGGTGTATAATATATATTCGTATTCGACGCGATTTTGATAACATCATTCGATAACATAATATTCTTCTCTGTAGTCTACAAATACGAGTACACGTATTAATTTATAATTTATCAAAGTATAATATACGAATTATTATTAATATGTATATGCCATATATTGTGTTGTGTAAATCGCACACTGCAAAAATGTAACATTGTAACGTAATATTAGCGCATTTAGAAGTAAAAAAAATAATTATAATAAAAATATATCAGCTATATGAATCATCAAAATGTATAAATTATCAATAATTAAAATAAATTTGATAATTGTAAAAATTAAATAATCCTATGGTATTAATGTACCAGTTATATTTTATATATTTATAATATACGCGTACATTTGATTAAATATTCATCGTATTCGTTGTAAGTAGACCAGTAAACCACGAACACTCGTTCTGCTATATAATATGTATAATTTACACCAGGTAATGGGTTACGGACTATAATATTTATTAAAACTACAATGGGACATAGGTTATAGGTACCTCCTATATGATGTATAATAATGCGTAATTAGAAACTATAATATAATCATTTAAATATTATTAATCTGTATTGATAATTAATATTTATGTATGCAAGTTTAGCAAATTAAAATATATACACCGCAATAATTTGTATAGCATGTGCAGAAAATAATTGACTTTTCCCATTTTTTTTTTTTTTTTTTAATCGTCTATATATATATATAAACAGAGTACGTTTGTAAAGCCCTCTTTATATACCTATACGTATAATAATCAAAGTGTAAATGAAAGTTAAAAATTATCACGCTTTTGCTTCGAAATTTCGTTTCTCTTGCAGAACTACACAAGCACGCACGCATGTTTTATTATAAATCGATGTTGCAATGTTGCCGCGTTTTATTTAGGCTGTGATCGTTGGCCGAACGCAAAACTGCATATTTTTTCCACATAACGACGTATCATTCGTATAGCTGCAGACTGGTTTAGAGATTAAAAATAAAATATATTATTATCGACTTAACATGAATGTGAATTACATATTTATATAATATTATATACATATTCAAACATTAAAAAAAATAATTAATGAATTAGGCAAAGTAGGTATATAATATATATTATATATCAATAAACTTTTACTAATTCATATTGACCTCGTAAGATTTCAGACGATATGTATGCATCATTAATGACAGGTAGAGTTTATTATGTATACATTTTTATAAATTTCAATTAAACAAATATTCGTATATGGAATCCGAGAATATTATTAAATGTCTTATAAGCACTACGCACAAAACATTTTGACAACCGTTTATCTAATTTCACACATTCGCTATAACAGCTTAATTTTACAACACGCACGTATTGAATTTAAATAAATCATTTGTTAAACCGCTAAGTCTTTTTTCTAACTCGTATCTCGTATTTATATAAGCTTATTTTCAGCGATGCAATTATCATTAATTGAACATTAACAATGATATAATAATAAATTTAGTATATTTGCATTTTTGGATTTTTTGTAATTTATACATACAGACATACTGTACCATTTAATAATAATAATAATAAAACACCTCAATACAAATTAATTTGTGCAGAAAATTTTAAACGTATTACAATAATAACTATTATGCAATTATAAAATATAAAAAAATATTATAAATAGTAAATATAATATGTCTATAGTCTGTGTGAAATTATGGTTGTATTTAATAATATGCATAGAAGATTTAATCAATTATAAAAGTTTTTTAAATGATTGTATGTTTGATTAAGTATAGAGGATTACTCTCTGTTTTTATTACAAACAGTGCAAATAACATGAAAAGTATTATTATATATTCGTATATATAATTAAAATAAAGTTATGCGCATTAAAAAGTAAATTATCGTTCGAATTTCGTGCGTGAAATCAAAATTAATTCTTATATATTAAATTTAACGTAATAATAATGTAATACGTAAATATTTTATATTTTATAATTCTTAAATGTGAGAATAGCTATTATATTTCTCAGTAGAATATTATACTTTGTATAGCTTATATTTTACTAAATTGAATAATTTGAAAAAAACAATATTCCAAACAAGAATATATTAAATATGCTCGTTTATAGTATAATAAATTATACATACCTAGATATTATAAAATGAACAAAATACTTATGAATGTGTAGTTTTCATCGTTATGTATTAAAAAATTAGGTAGGTAGGTACCTATTGTTTTGAATCGAGTAATAAACGAATTATTCTCGAATATTATCAATAACCGAAACATAACTATTTATCATTAATAATTCGTGAAAAGTGTTTCAAATAATTTTAACAAGTTTTATTTTTACTTTAAAAGCTTATTATTCTGTTTAGGTATATTTAATAATAATCAATGATTAATTTTAACGCAAACTTTAATATTAAAATGTAATATTGTGAAGTTCAACTTTATTCACGTTTATAAAAAAAAAAAAAAAAAATAGTAAAAAATGTAATTATTTACACTTTTATAAAAGAGTGGAATAAATATTATCATAAATCTAACATATAATATGATAATGTATAAATAAGCTATTTATATTCAAACGTTATATAGATTATTACTTATAAGTTATAAGTGTATAGTACAAATTGTCATCATATAATGTGATATCTGTTCCGTGATCTTATAACATCAAAACATTTTTAATATTATAGATTCAACAAATTCGAGGTTTTGTGTTATGAAACTCTATACATTTGAATTATTCTACATATCTATTTCGTATTATTACTATACTACCTACCTATATACGAGTTTATAGACGAATAACAAACCAGATGATTTACGAATAAATTACCATTCGTTTGAACTACAGTTCATTGAATTTTCGTATCTTAAACTTTTCGAGATTGATCACAGTCTATCTCTATATTATACTGTAAACTTGAAACCCCGTATTTCATTTTATTCCAACGTATATATAGAAAATAATCATTTTCAACGCGATTATAAATAAATCACAGAGAAAATGTATAATATTATCATTTATTACACACACTATAATATCGTAATCTTCCCTTTTTATAGTCTACATATTAATTAATTTTTATTTAATTCGAAATTATTATTAAATATATTAAATTATTAAATACCACACGCGCATATTTATATAAACAAACCTGTAACCGATACGAACAATACTATAATATTATAACTCGTATATTTTCCATCATACGAACATCATCGTATAAAAACGAATATAAATAATATAAAATACAAATTTAAATCCAGTCGAGAATTCGTAACTTCTCTCCTTATGGCTTTCGTATAACAATAGCATAACATACAATATAATATTATAAGTATACGCGATTATTCCAGAAAATTTTTTATTATGGTTACTGGTAATAACCAATAACCATAATATCGTTACGTATTATAATATGTACGTTATTTATGGCGTTTGCGATGTTGTCTCCCGTATACATTAATATATGTGATGGAATAATATACGGATAACAGAAAACAACGAGTGTATTATGTACATACGATATAAATATATAAATCAGATATACGCACGTCTATAATAGTATATAAACTACCCGTGTACCAAAGGCGAGTTTGAGTATATCATTGATAGTTTTTTTCTTCTATAATAATTATTCGTTTTCTATGTTCTCTGTACACCGCGGTAATCCTTGATTACCACAGATATATAATTTAATATACTAGATTTCTAATCATTTTCTAAATTCTTATCAGTGAAGTTGAAATAGCGGCCATTTTTGTGTGAAATGTTCATTATCACTTTATCAGTTTGAATTTTTACCTATATACACATTTAACACATATAATAACAATAACAAATAACAATATGGGCAAGATTATTGATAATATAAATGTGATAGGTAACTGATAAGTTTCTAATTCCCACAAAGATGGCGGAAAATTGTAACTTCAATCATTTACACGGGAAGCATATAGCAGTTAGAAATCTAGTTTATTATATATATCTGTGTTGATTACAATATTATTTTTATACTCACTGATATTATAATATGCCGGTATTAATAAAAACATAACAATCAATGCGCATGATATTTGTATACTTACGCGTATAGAGCGCGTTGTCGTTATTATCATTTTAAGTATATGTATATTTTTTTAAAAATAAATTTACGAAAATTTTAACCTTCTTGGCGCGTGCGCAATAAACTTTAATTTTTAAATGACAATTCGCCGCTATTCTTTTGTGTGATCTTCAAAAATTATTTATTTTCAAGTAACTTGGATAAATAAACATTTCTCGTCTTGAAAATTGGCCGAAGTACAGTATAATATCTTAATTAAAAAAAAAATAATAATAATAAATATCATTTCACCATTCGAGTGCAACAACACTGTTATACATTCTCAACGCTCAAGTTAAATTTTAATTTACGATGAAAAATATTCGTTTTAATACGTAATAACGATGAAAAATATTCGTATTAATACGTAATAACTATACAGTAATGGGCAAATTGCAAATATATTATAATATACTCGGTAAATAAAATATTATATACAGTACGTGTTAAATGTCACATCACTTATAAGTAATAAACTAATAACAAATTAAGAATAATTATTTTATATATTAAAACATTATTATTTATCATTTTATATAAGGCGCAATAATATGTACAGTTAGGTATGTAAACAAATTGTTTAGTTCTCAATAAGATTTGATTACAATATTATATATAAAATATTATTTTTCATGCAATTAATTTTAATCTAAATAATATTATACTTTCGTTAAAAACTAAATTATATATTTTTGCAAGGATGATAACATATTATGATTATACGCGGACTAAAACGAGTGCACAAGTTCATTATACGATAATCAAGTGGGTATAATTTTGCGGGTATATAATGCGAGTGGGTGAACCGAGTGAATTAACGTTGTCAGCGGTTGTTCGTGTGACTGTGTGTGAGGGAGTGAACATCGAACAGCGAGTTCTGCCATGGCAAGCGGAAAGGAGGGCGGAGCGCGAAAGCGATGTGATGGTGACCTTGACCCACATCGCTAGCAGACCCTTCGTGTACCGCCGCCATCTCTGCCGCGCGCGCGGACGTTCAACTTCGCCGCCGCCGGACACCCGTCGATATGCACGCGCGCGCGATATTATATTTTCACACGCCGTTCGTTTTTTAAATTGATCAAAATTTTTTACTTTGTACTTTTAATTGTTATTATTAATAACTTTTATATGATAATATTAACAGTACATTATGGACTAATGTTTGAATAATATAATAGATTTACCTACGTTTAAAATGTGTGAATACTCGAAAAGTAACGTAAAAAAAAGATATAGGTATATAAATTCGAAAATAATATAATACTTGATTTGATAAAATAAAAATCTGTGTCGCACTATAAAATATTATGTGAACATTATAATAAAAGTATTTTAATATGATTTCGTGTCATGGTGATGTATTCATTAAGTATAATATATTATAATATTAGCTATAGGATTATAAGCACAAAGTTGACTACCGTTTTTGTATATGAATTAACTGGCGTAAAATCTAAACAGGTCAAAAGTGCAAATATAAAATATTCCGAGTTACATTACAAGCATGATGTGATGCGTATATTGATATGAAATATTCTAGTACTCTAGTATATAGGATAGGGTATATATAGTACATAAGTACTTACTGTATTTCATATTTCTGTTGGAGAATTAAAAAAAAAAGAAAAGAAAAAGAAAACATAATATTTCATTTGTATCGTATTATTTTTATACAATAATAATAATACAATTTACGTTAACCGAAAGCGTATTTAAGATTTTGTCGAGGGGATATTTATTGAAAAATATTAAATTGATCCCAAAAGGAATATAGTTGGGTAAAAAAGTCTAAGGGGGATTTATCCCCATATTCCCTCTGTAAATTGATCCAAAAGTATAAAAAAACCAAAAAACAAGAGTATACCTATATTATATAATAATATTTTTACGTTAACTATTAGGTATATGTAAGTACTATAAGTATGTAATTGTAAGAAGTTAATTATGGTATAATGTTTAACTTTGAAATGTGTTATATTTCGAGCTTTCGTTCGAATTTTTTTTTTTCTTGCGGATGATTATAATATTTTATTATTTTACTTTTATACGATGATAACTTAAAAAAAATTAAATATTTTTGGACGTATCCAAGACGACGGACGCCCGTACGTCAACAAATGTGCGCGCGAGTTGTGATGTTCGCCACGGCGTGCGCTCCGTGAGGTCGTGTGAAGGGGGATACGGATACTATATACCTATACATAAAATATTATACATTTAACATTGTATAACCGTGTACAAGGTACTGTATTACATTTTATTATATAGTATATTATAGTCCCATACCCTGCCACAACGTTGGTCGCGTTGTCTAAGTCCTGACCTTGACGTTTCATCAAAACACACATCCTGATCCCTTACCCTATCTTCGTAAATTATAATAATAAATAACACACACACACACACACACACACACACGTTGACGTTATTGAAATTGGTATACCTTTATATATGTGACGTCAATGTTTGTATTTTTCTTTTGATTAATTTCACAAAGGAATCGTTCTCCTTTTATCCTTTATATTATATAATATATGTTAATGTTACAATAATATTAATGTATAATTATGGATTGTTCGATGTACGTGATTTGCTATACTATGACACACTAGTATACGTATCGACGAAAGAGATTTTGATATGAAAGAGTGAAAAATTTTACATAAAGAGTAAAAAAACGAACAGTTAACGAGCGCGCGTGTTGTACCTATATATATTTGCGAATCCCTTTAGATCCCTTCTGATGGACTTTTTGCAGCGTGTTTTTGTTTTTCGATTTTATCACTGTTATATATTATATTATTATCGCGATGTGACTACAAAAAATATTTTCGCGTAAAAAACGACCGAATATTTGTTAATATACCTCGGGGATACTTTATTCGACTTATAAATATTATTATAGTTATTAAATGGGTAAATGCACACAAGACTATAATTTATAATGCACACGTATTGATTGTAATTGTATAATATAGTATTTAGATCAACGGATCGATCGAACCGTATATTTACGTAGTTATCTATATAATATTTAATTTTGGTAAACACTCGACTATTTATTTATTTATTTATTTTTGTGGTTTTTAATGTGTCAACGTTATTATATCTGTAAAATATTATGCGTACGTTATAACGAACGGTCGCTTGATGAACTTAATGAAAAACCATAGCCGATACGATATATTTACGAGAAGTTTATAAAATAATACCAGCTACGTATAATACGACGTACTTGGATTATTATCATATCACGTATATTATTATAATATTTTTCAATTGATAATAACGAGAGGGTGGTTAAAACAACAACTTTTGGTTTCAGTATACGAAACGAATGTAACAAAAATTTAAACCGTATATAATATATTAAATTACATTTATGTGTACTGTTTATAGTCTGATATAGAAAAGTAACGGCTAACGTTCGCGACGGGCACCCGTTATCAGAGGTTATCAGTTTGCGAGTTCGTTAAACCTCTAGCGTTATCATCTCTGCACAATAACGTGCGTGCTCGCGCTTTATTACAACCGAATATATATATATATGATGTCGCGGTGCAGATTAAAATGTATATATATAATAATAATATTATATACACGATACATATAATCAAGTTTGAGCCGGAACTGCAGGTTAAAAACCAAATATTAAAATATATAATAATAATATATATATAGGTACTCGTCTATATGGTCTATAATATCACACGTAATTTTGTGTATAATAATGTATACAAAATTACGTTCTATCTAATATAATGTGTGATTAAATGCGAGTGACTTTGATATCGCGTTATTTATTTGTTTTTAATTTCCGAGAGCGCAGACGCGTCTATCCGGAGATTTACTGCTATTTCGTGCCGAACGACGACGGTCGTTCAACTACTATATTATATACAATATTATGTACTTTACAATAATACTTTAGTTATATATATATTAATATTATAATATATGTGTGTGTGTGTGTAAACGATTTTCGGCAGCCGGTTGACCCTCACGTGTGACGCCGCCGCCAACATTGCGAATTGACTGTTAAGTTATATAACTAATAAAATTTCGGCGTGTCACCAATTTAAAGAGGAAGATTTTGTTGAACGGACGCACGAATGCCGAGAGGGAATATTAGTTAATTAAAAAAAAAAAAAAAAAAAATTACGCAAAAGAAGAATGAAAATAAAAATCGTAATGAAAGAAGAAAAAAGAAATAAAAATGGCGGAAAGACCTTGAACCGGACATCGTCAAGGGCGCTGAATATATATACGTATTGCAAACGACGCTGTTTATAAGTACTACTGCGTTTCCCGAATGCCAAGTACATATATGGATGTATATATATATATATAAATAATATAATAATAATAATAATATATACAATACTAACGAAAACTCGAGACGTTATTACAATAAAATATTGTATTCAAACAAAGTTTATTGTTAATTTATAGCAAAAATCAAACATTATTTGGATTTGGGTTTTGACTAAACGATACGTATAAAATATCGTAAGATTATATTATTACATGCAAAGATTTAACTGAAATATTACGCGTTTTTTCGTCACATTTATCGTATACATGTGTATAGGAATAATAATATGTAATTTTTCTATAACGA
Source organism: Tetraneura akinire (assembly GCA_021307375.1). Taxonomy (NCBI): domain Eukaryota; kingdom Metazoa; phylum Arthropoda; class Insecta; order Hemiptera; family Aphididae; genus Tetraneura; species Tetraneura akinire. Next base: position 1,583,384 of record JAIUCT010000027.1, read on the forward strand.
GTTGTATATTTATATATACATTATTTATAATATCCTCAAATATATAATTATTTATAAGTAGGTAATTGTTGTTATAGTTAGTAATTATGATATTTATTGTAGACATTTAAAAATATAACCCTGTTAATAATATAATGTGAAACACGAAAGTTGTAAATTATTACGTGTATTTAAATATATACCTATAATGCGTATATGTATATATATGAGTACAATGTGTGTATATCGATAAGACGTGATAACTGATACATACGAGTATAATAAGGTTATTCCTTATAAATATTATTGAAACGATCAATGAATATAATAATTATATTATTAATATATAATATTGTCCAAAACGTATTATATATGTATATTATTTTTCACAACGCCAATCAATATTACAATTAAAAAAAAAAAAAATCATGTCTATACCTACGTTCTAGACAATGTAAAATTTGTATTTATTTATTACGCCATTAAGAGATAATATATAAATACTTAATATGTATATATTATAATAATAATATATATATATATGTGCGTTTGTGTGTGTAAAAAATAATAATTATCTAGTTATTTAGTGACGGTAAAACCTTGGGAAGTCGTATTTATATAGTATATACTAATTTAAATTTTAAAATTTATTATGTCTACATATATGTTTGTTTTATAACACCGCATCCCACGTCATTGTTGCTTATCCATACGTATTTGGTCCATCATCCATTATTATATCCATATAATAATATATACCTAATAATTATTAACACGTTGTTATATAGTATGCGCATAATTATTATGTCTGTGCAGTTATTTATAGTAAAGTACCTATATAATATTAATTAAAAAATATTGTAGATATTTCATAATCGAAAATTTGCGTGTGTTTTTTTTTTTAAACAACGAAAACAGCTGGAAACTGGAATACAGGAACAACAGAAATAAAATACCTATCGCGAAAATTGGTTTTTGTGCAAACAAGACGATGTTGAAGACCCGGAAACATTCGATGGGGATGTGTCAATATAATATGTATAGATATGATGTACAACTCAATAATATTACAAAAAGATGTGTGAAAAACACGTTTTCGGGCGCGTTTTGTTCGGTAAGTAAAATTTACTTTACCATTTTGTTATATAACTCATATATATATCTAGGTACCTTCCTACCATAATAATAATATATGCGATTGGCAGAGTGTTATATATATATATATTACTATTCAAAATTTCAAAACGCTAACAAAACGCAATCGTAACTCTGATCTTTCGTTTTCATCGTCTTTTGTTTACAAACGCCTAAAATCGTTATATATCGTATTACACAGAGCAGTTTTAAAAATAATATTGTGTACGATGTATAGTGATATACTTATATTGTCTATACATAGTATGCGTGTACATAAGATATATAACCATATTTCACATAACGTGTTTGACAAAAGTAGGATATTATACAGTATACACCTATACACGCATTACGAAGTATTATAATATATATTAGTAGGTAATCAATAGCAATTAGTTTAATAATCCGTATGTATGGTAAACTTAAAAAAAAACTATGTTTTTTATTTACATCTCCCATTATGACGTCGAAGATTATAAAATATTACCCGCAGAAACGTGTTTTTAGTCCACGACGTGTTTATAGACACGGTTCAGTGTTCATTTCATAAATCGTAGCTGCGGAAATTTCTCTAAATTTCATTCTAATCATTTATATTGTGTATAGTTTTATGTTTTATAGTTCATTGTCATAAATTACATTATATAGTATTATATTATTGTCTATAAAATAATACATTAATTAATATTGTTCGCACTAATCGATCATAATTTATTAAATTCATAACAGTCAATGCGAATAAATTCGTATAATATTATAAGATATAAAACAGATTGGAAAAATTATAACCGTTGCACTAATGGCACTAATATATATATATTATATATATATATATATATATATATATGTAGCAGCTCAAAAGCTAAAAATAACCCCTCGTAACTGACGTTTATATTGAATTTTCGGGTCAAAAAATTGGCAACAATCATATTATGTGCTTTTCGATGATAAAAAGTCAACGCCCCGACAAAATAGAGTTGGATGTAATATAATAATGTATAGTGTGATATAATATTTTCGAATATTGTGCGTATATAATATTAAGTATAAACTATATATAGTGTAGGTATGATACCCATACTTACGATTTTTCACAAAATCTGCTGATCCGCTTTCAGAGCAGAGTTCAATTGTATTTTGGTTCGGTGTGGGCTACACAAATGAAAAATATGACAATAGCTATATGAGAAACTATATATGTACGATTACATGGCGATGCATATAAAAAATAATAAAAATAAACTATACGTAAGAAATATAATATTCCGAATAACGTCTTTTCGGAATGCAATACGAAAAGGGATATCCTGTATCTTGTATTTTAATTTTTAATTTTTTTTTATATTATAGATAGGGTAGTATAATAATGTGTATAAGTATATTATTTATTATACGACAAAATTTAAAAAAATAAAAAATAATATAGATAGCATTCGCGTGATGGCGTGTTGCTATTTTTACGTCATTACATTTTGTTCACCAATTCAATGTATCTATATAATATGACTACATATATGTGTATTCATCTTGAATTATAAACATTTTAAAACGTATACCTCTATTGGCTATATATTCCTTATTTAGTATTTGTATTATTTCGCTATAAAATAATGATATTAATATTTTTAATGTTCAACCATATCGTCTTGAGACATTTTTAGACAATTAATTAACTTGAATATTATAAAATGGTATATTATAAATGATGAAGTTATCTCCTTTCAATTTTATAATAAACAATATACGAGATAGATTATTACACGTTATGTATGCAGTATGCAAGCAAGTACACTTGCATAGTTATAAATTATTATATGTTTTCAAATTTAAATTATAACATTCAATTGATTCAAATTGACATTTTTACATTTTGGTGCGTGAAAATCACACGAAGTATATTGACGATCGCTGAATGACGTTTCACTGGAGAATACAAGAGTTAACACGAAACCGTATAATATAGGAAACTCGTTCAAAAACCAATATGAAATATTAACTTGCGAGGAATTTGTATATGACCGAAAACGTAATTTTCTTTATATATACCTATATTGATAAGGTATATTAAAATCTCAATGTAATTCCACGTTGTTAACACGTTTTATATAAGTATATAATATACACAAATATTTTAAATTATCAGCACACTTGGTTAAATATTTTATACGTGAATTATTTTTATTAATACGCGAATAAATTATAATAATATATTGTTTACCGCTTCGAGTTTGTAGACCTACTCGACAGCATTGCTGTACCTATATAATAATAATAATAATAATAATAATAATAATAATAATAATAATAATAATAATAATAAAAATAATAATAATAATAAAAATAATAATAATAATAAAAATAATAATAATAATAAAATACTGTACGAATATTGGTATATTATTGTCATAATAGTCGCAGTGGCGAGAACATTCCGAACTATTGATATCAATAAATATATCGTTTGAACGCAGTTTGCTGGGCATAAAGAAATATTGTGCAAATATACAACGCGTCATGCGCAATTCGTACAAATCATACGGTTTTATTATTATTATTATCATTATTATTATACGATAATAATATTATATAAGATTATTTGAGAAAAAAAATCGTATTTATTTCGTTATTTCGGATGATATAATATTATTTTTATGTTTTTCTGGTTAGAAATTCTTTCGATTCGCGCGCGGACGTGTACAATCTTTCGATTTCTTCGTACACGCACACGTCATGCTGCTGAATATCATAAAATACGAAAATGTTATAATGTATATATTCAAATGATCGTATGTGGCCTCCTCCCGTTTTACGCGTATATACGTCGCTGGTTTTAAATTGGAAATAACGAGAGTACAATGCAATGCGTTCGCGTACAATATACGTGCGTAATATTTATACATTATATTATATAATAAGTAGGATTATGTTATAGAAATATTGCTAGCGGCCGTCTGTGAACTGCAATTGCAGTTGATAATAATATAATGCATTATTATATTATATTATATTATTTTATTTATGTTGTCGAAGGTCGTGTTTCTCCATCTATATTATACATATATATAATATTAGTATCTATATAATATCTTGCGTTGATGGTGCAGCGACGGTGGCGACGTGCAAGGACTGACATTGATTTTGGCAGACGAAACACACACACACACACACCGATCGCTAAAACCTTGCGAATCGTGAACGCGTTATAGGTATTATAGGTATACCTTATAGTAATCGCGATGGAAACCGTAACCGTATACCAAACAAAATATCATCATCATATACCTATTAAAACGCGCGATTAATCATTAATATAATAATATGGTCATCGACTTTTCTTTATCGGTAACGAAATTTATCGTTTTCATTTTTTACCCCTCCGTATAGGTTAGGTATATACGTCTATACGGTCCGCTCCCGTCCTCCAGTCCGACTGATTACGGATTTCGCGCATACGTGCGCGCGCACGCGCCTGCGAACACGCGCTACGCGCAGAGGTCGTCTGTATGCAATTTAACAATAATATAATTTATTATGTATACGCTCACAAAACATACATTATATGCACTTTATAATATTTTTTCTTCTCTCTCTCTCTCTCTCACACTTTTTTTTCTTTTTAGTCTTTATATACGAGTATATTATATTCGTACAACGGCACACACCACCTCCGCCTCTATCGCCGATCATTATTATTATTATTATGACTACGAAAATCCGAGTGTTGAATTGCATTCTATACACGCATCATCACGCGAACAATATAATAATAATAATAATAATAATAATAATAATAACAATAATAGAAATGGATGCAAGGCGACGAACGCGTGTTGTACCCAATATGTTTTGTAATAATATTATGACCTTGAAAAAAAATAAAATACCGCATCATCCGCCACTCCGCAAGTATACATTTTTTATATATGTATATTATATTATGCACCACGCGCGATACTTTGTCTGCGGGGCGGGTTTGTACGAGCGCGCGATGACTTGGGCGGCAGTCTCGGAACAGGGCGAAAGACCGGTGACGTGTAGTCGGTCATCATCTTCTCACGCGAACCCAGAATACGATATTACATATTATAATAATATAACACACACAATATTATTAAGTATAATACCTCTATAATAGGATTTTCGACTGTTTTTTTTTTTTTTTTTACGTATTATATTATATATTAATATATTTTATTTCGTTTCATTTTTTTTTCATCCTCGTCTCGGAGACCGTATCGTCGCCGCGAATATTAATAACCGGTTTTCGAACAAATGTAGGTACTTTTTTTTCCTTTCCCCCCTCAGACCCCTCTGCAACATCAATTGATATTTATAATATCTATATAGATTATTATTATTATTATTATTATTATTATTATTATTATTATTATTATTATATGGTATAGACATACGCACACGCATCTCGCTAAAAGGGTTTGATGCTGTGTAAAAATATAGGTATATATATATATATCTATATAGGTAGCCAATTCTGAGAAGATTCAGGTGAGGTTGTATATTATATATTAAAAAAAAACACGATGTCGGTTTTATATTATATATAATATATATATACATAATCGCGGGTGCCAAGGTGATGGGAGAGAGGGGTCAAGGTCAGTGTTCCGTGTGGAACCAGTTATGGTCCCACACCAACAAAATAATATTAAATATGTATAATATATATTATGCATATTATATTATATATATATATATATATATCGAAAAGATCGACTCTGACACATCAGAAATTAAATCGGAATCCATTTAACTATAAATATTATATATATATATATATATATTATAATAAGTATAGTAAATAGTAGTCGGATTTTATAAGATGGCGGGATGCTGAGTAGTCGAAAATCGAAACGACGTTCGAAGGATTAATGAACTCACATCCACGAGCCCAGCGTATATATAGCGATTGAGAAAGACCTAAGGAAAAAAGTGAAAACTATACACATACGAGATGTGTGGAAAAAAAATTATATTATAACTTTATAATAATATTATGCGTATACCTGTATTAAACACACCGGTTTAAATCAATTATATATTATATATAATATACGGGACTATAATAAGAATAAAAATTTGGAATTTGTAATAATTATAATAATAATAATAATAATAATAATAATAATAATAATAATAATAAT
>JAIUCT010000027.1:1592590-1606196 GCA_021307375.1 Tetraneura akinire
ATAATAATAATAATAATAATAATAATAATAATAATAATAATAATAATAATAATAATAATAATAATAATACGATTGTAATGATGTCATATATTTTGTGTCACGTCACTGTACGTCAACCGTACGGCATATAGTACGACTACCTAATACAATTCTGGTATACGTATATATATTATATCAAAATATTATCATAATGTGTATAATTGTGACTGGCCCGAAGACAAAGCCAGGAAGCGGTGTGCAGTGTATCCGACTATATTTAATTATTATAATATATGCATACAAATTTATATGTATATTATATATATATATATATATACATATATGGGTACGTTGTACAGGAGGTGTAATATAATATAGAAACCTACGAGATATTTGCTACTTATTACAAAAAAAAAAAAAAAAAAAATAAATAAATAAATAATTTCTTTATTCATTCGTCATCGTAATATTATAATATTATATATTTTTTATCTCGTTTAGATATCTGTTTGCAATCATGGCGTTTGAACGTTTCATTTTAAATTTTACTAAAAGAAAAATACATTTTTAATTAGTTAAAATACGTTTAATTAGTTTTACATATATTTTTAATATATTACTCGTATTTAAAACTCGCTGTATTATATAATGTATATTATATATATATATATATATCGTATAGTATAGTCATTGCGACGATAATATAATTATTAGGCTTATATTAGGATATAATATTACAAAAATTTACAAAATAATAATTTTATAGACGTTATATTTTTATGTTTTGATCAAAATTTAGTACCTCGAAAATATTCCTATCCTTATTATTTTATAACGCCGGTTTATTAATATTTAATTAATTACTCAGGTATTTACGTATACAATTTGCACCGAATAACCAATCTGTTCGTTTTCTCGAAACGCGCATGTAGTTACAGGTAATTTTAATAATATTTTTAATCAATGCTTACCTTGGTAAAGGTAAAATATATTACGTGATGCGTGTATTATAAATTTAGTATATGTTAAAAACTTAATTTTTCAGTGGTTTTCTGATATCCATTATATTGGTATATTTAAATAAAGCTATTAAAACGTTGCAAATTATATCGAATTTTGAGAATTCTGTACAAAAATCACTAAACATTTGTTCTTAATATACAAAGTTACAAACCAATTAGTATTAGAGTTAATTGTTAAAAATAATATACTTAATTTACCAATAGTATTATAATATTGTCTGATAATATTATTATACGAAGAATTTAGTTAAATCGATTGAAATTGTTAGAGTACAAGGTAAAAATTTTTTATATTTTCAATTTTTAAACTAAGTACAGGTTAGCCGGATGATTTCAAGCGAAAAAACAAAACATAATATATATATATATATATATTTATACAGGTATAATTATTGTATCATAAACTCGTATTATATTTCATTAAACTTCCAGACGGGTACATTTCTATGAAATTACAGGAAAAAAAAAAAAAAGGTAATAAAAATATCTTTTCTCGAAAATGTAATTTGTTCATTTCACTTTTAATACTTGTTTTTATTTTTCGTATCGTGATAATACGTGCACACACACACACACACACACACACACACACAAACCATCTAAACTCACGTAGGTATATAATTTTTTTTGGCAGATTTATTGCTTGCAATATTATACGTCTTATGACGAACGATGTAATAATAATAATAATAAAAATTCGACTAGGTATATAATATATATAAGTGGATAGTAGTAAAAGAATATTGAAGTTTCATATATAATATACGATATAATAATAACATAAAATATATTTATAAGTATATAGCGTGCGAGCGAGACGGAGAGATTAAAAAAAAAAAAAAAAAACGTGAATGAAAGTGCCTACGGGTGCATTACCCTCGACGCGATCTTCTTAAAATGCAGTTCGGAGTTTATACTCGTACGTTGTATATATATTATGTATATAGTTATAGGACGTCTTCTAGGAACACAAACACGGTTTTTATGCGATCTCATTGGACGGCGAAACAAATCGTCGTCCGCAAGAGACCGCAATATATCCATTATCCAATAGCATAATATATACCTATTCCATGTTAAAATATTGTTATCTAATAGTAATAATAATAATAATAATAATAATAATAATAATAATAATAATAATATGGGCATTATATACACATCAATTATAATATTATATACCTATTATACAAAAAAAAAAAAAAATAAACATCGGCGTGGCAAAATAATAATTTGTTCTCAAGTCGAAATACCTCGAACGTATACCTGCAGGTTCTTATTCTTACGGGGGCCGTACTATACAAAATACGCGTTTTAGTATAATATTTTATTATAATCGTGATATTATACCGGTTTTTTTTCACATCCCCAATGACATTCGAATTTTTTATTTTATTTATTTATTATTATTTTTTTTTCCGTGGTCCGTTTCGCCTGTGATGTCGGATACAAATTAAACGTATTTACGTTTTTTACGTATCTCGTTGGACCGCGATGATTATTGTGACGTATTCATCGTTACGCCGAAACGGTGTAATAATAACTACATAATAATTCAGACACGAAAACACGACTGAATAACAATAACAGCTGCACGCCGTGTTGTTGCACGATGTTATTGTACACTCTGTATTATAATATATCATGGTACGTATAAAACTATAACAGTTCGTACTTATAACAATAATATGTATATATATATATATATATATATATATATACTCTAAAATACAATATTATGTATATAGTCTGGAGTCAGGATGTTGTTACAGAATTCCGTCGTGTTACAAAAAAAAAAAAAACAAAAAAACAAAAAAAAAACTAAATGTCCAATTGACGACTGATATATTATGAAAATTTAATGTACTCGCGATAATAATTATTTCACTCGTATAAAATAATGCAAACGTCAAAAATCACGCTCAAAAATACCTACTTACACAGTTTATTTTTAACTGCAGAAATTATAAATATCAAAATCAATTCATTTATCAAAAATTAAAATTAGTGTAATATTTTGAATACTTTATAATATTTTTGTTCAAAATTTACGTACCTATTTTATATTCTTATTATTATTGAAATTTTAATTATTTACAGAAAAGAATATTATAAAAAGAAATCTTTGTCAATTGAAATACTATAATGTTTCCATTTTTAATATAAACGAATGAATTGCTTTTCACATTGATTTCTGATATTTAAGAGCACCGTTAAAGAAAGAAGATAAATAAATATGTTTATTTCAATATATATTTCGTACTATAATATTGCTATGTAAATAGAGAAAATGAAACGCCTAAATTATCCAACTTTAAGTACCTATAGGTGCTGGGGAACAAATTTTTTTTTCGCTGGATACTGGTATATATTTTACAAATAATATCCGTATTGAACATTGAACTATAATAAATTATAGAATATGAAAAGCGGATATTATAATTACACATTATAAATAAAAAAAAATTATTATTTATAAAAATATAATAAATTATATATACGCTCGTCGGTTTAAGTCTGCAGTAAAGTGTATAAGTTAATATTTTTTTAAAGTAATCGTCCTGAGTATACGTATTACAATATTATAATAATGCGCGAATACACGATGGTATATTATTGTATGCACCAGTGCATCAACTATTATGCTCGATAAAAAAAATTAATTAATATCGTGAAAGGAAAATCAAAGATCATGATATATCATAATAATATATCGATGTTAGAAGAGTTATAATATTGATAGCCACGATAGACCTCTATAGGTGTGTACGCCGAGACGTGTTTGCAGTCGTCGTTATTTTGATTGATTTCTTTTAAATAACTTCTATATAACGTTAAGAATTATTGCACATTTTGCACACACGCGCGACACAGGCTGCAACTAATTTGCAGCATTTGTATATAAAATGCAATTATTTCGGCCTTCGAAACGATTTTTACACTCAAATAACAAACTAAAATAAAAATACATAACAAATTAAAGTTAAGTATTATTAAAGTAGTGCGCAATACACGCGCGGTTATTATGTACTTTATATTATTATTATTATATTGATGACGATGCGAACATTTTCGATATTATAACGAATCTTTAGACTTTAATTATTATGATTCTTATAAATTATAATATTATAATATACGATTGTCGTTCTATATATATATATAAAATATAATATTTAATATTATTAGCGAAATGATTTATAAATTATAATAATATACGCTCTAAAAAACTATGACCCGTGCAATTAAAAATATGCATTTACATGCATTATATATAAAAAAATATATAAAAATTATGATGCTATAAAAACTTTTTTTAACGTCGCAATAAAATTAAAATGAAAATTAATTTCATAAACATAATATTAAGTTGTTTATAATATTTATTGATATTATTTATATAATATAAATTGAAATTATATAATATCTCGGATAAACATGTAATGAGTATTTTAATAATGAATGTAAAAAAAAAAAAAATAAAAAAATTATGCCGAAAATTATAGCCGTAAAAATATACTTACTATAATTAGAACAAATTATATAATATTATCATTTATTCGTGTATATATTCATATAAAATAAAACAATCAAGTTTGAAATACGTATAATATTTATGTAGTATACTTCATTTTAATTGTAATTATTTTCGGACTTAAGTCGTGCTCGATATTTTGCCGATGGTATAGTTATGCGTGCGTATGTGTGTATAAAATATAATTAGTGAAGAGAGGAGGAATGTGGGTACCTATTTTACGGGTTAAGATTATTATTATTATTTATTATTATTATTATTATTATTATTATTATTATTATTATTATTATTATAATGCACGCATTTACTGCGGCGGCAAAGACTGATGTGTCGTCGAGGTGGCCGCGATGGTGTAGCGGCGGCGGTGGTGGCGGCAACGGTTAAGACTACATAGACGTCGGGTGGCAGCGGCGGTGGCGTCGACGGTGGTATATAATAAAATATATATCCGAGGTCGTCGACCCGGAGTGGCTCAGCCGATCGCGCGGGGACACGTGTTGAATCCCTTCACCCCCTTACATCGTCTCGCAGCCCCGCCGACACCATGTGTACGGTCGACGGTGCAACGCACCCCTCTGCCGACACCGGCACAGACGGCAGCAACGGCGGAGCATCTTTTTCCGGCCGTCCTACGATAACGTGTGCCGAATTACAATTCGATCGTTGCAGCTATATTATGACAGTATTATTATATTTGTTGTGTATTTTGCCTTAAATTAATAATAATATTATATAAATTCGAATATACCTACAACCGAATCAAATCATTAAGATTGCAATAAGCGAGACCAAAAACGAACGTAATAAAAATATCTCATTTAATATTATTATTATTATAATATTATTAGTACTTCAAATTAGGACAAATTTTATATTTTCAAAATATAATATAATGTATGTTCCAGGAAAGTGGCGTTGGCTAAATCGAATGCGACACGCGCGTGAATTAATGACGATATAAATAATATCGTACCGTAAAGTTTCTAGATAGATAAAATAAAAAAAAAAAAAAAAATGAAATGAAATAAAACAACTTTACTACTTTTTAGTTGACGTTTTGTATCTGTGGTATCGTGCGATTCTACGAAAGACAATCAAATTATTTATATATATAATATAATATTATAATCGCCCGTCTCGATTTAAATGCAATTATTAAATGCAATTAATGGGGTTAATCGTTTTGGGTTTAAATACACATTACCGTCTTAATTAATATTAATTATTATTTAACACGGAACACGGAAACAATATTACATAATTTAATAAATATTCAGTGGTTATGTGTTTGGTATTATACGGTTATGTATTATTTTTATTCGTATTGTACACATTTATGAAAATGCGAGAGGAGTTACAGCAGTGGATTTTGCAATATTGTAAACGAGACGCGGATTCTTTTTCCTAAAAAGAAATCCTTCCTCGATCGATCAACAATTTTTGCCACGATGCGTACGCACACAGGTGTTATGTTATACGTATAAGAGTTTATTATTATATCGCGTGTTATTATTTATACGGTGTTGTTGCTGCACGCGGTGTTTTTTTTTTTTATTTTTATAACGTGTCGTATACGGAGTATATAATATTAATATAAGTACGCTGCGAGAAGAATATTTTCGAAAAATTTTTTTATAATATAATTATTTATGAAGTTTGGAACATTTTATTATTCTACACACTATTCCATCCACCCATTTCATATTATAAATTAAATACATATACCTGTATACAATATAATAATATAAACAGGTATACGATCGACCACAAAATGTTTAGAATTTGGTATGGGTTCTTTATAACGTAAATATTTTAATATTTGTCACAACAACGTTTGACCACAATCACTGTACATATACAGTATACACGATACACATGACAGGGACGTTTATTAAAATTTAATTTACCCATAATATACTTTAAACGTGTAAAGTTTATGAATAGATTTGTTTTTGAGATTTTTTTTTTTACTTTACTTTACTTTTTATCTGCAAATGTTTTCAAATACAATACAAGTTTTTATTCGTTTCATAATATATTTTTAATAATAGCAATGGTATACGGTTAAAAGGTTGTATATATTTCCGATTTCGTTGTTATTATTTTTACTCTATATATGTATTCGAATTTGTAATACACATCATATTTTATTGTGAGCTCCATTTTTTCCTAAAAAATATTTATTTTTTCTTTCAAGATACATCTACATTTTCTTCCCAGAAATTCTTTATTGTTTCTTTATATATATACTCTATATTTACCACATAAATCGTTTATCGTTTTTATATTTATCTTAAAAGTACAACATCTGAAGACGGATACTGCAGAATATACGTATATATATATATATAGTTGTGTAAATAATATTATTATTTTTTTTAAAAAAAAAAAAAAACTATTTTATCGAATCGACTTCAATGCTGTGTACTGATTTTATTTGTTTTAGTTCTGAACCGAGAACAATATAACATAATTCTATATATATATATATAATATTGTATAACCTAGCCGCATGCAATATCTAATGTTATGTGGAATTTCTCGCGCACGCGTCCGATTGATTTAAAATTTACTTGGGTATACTACAGAATCAATATTGGTCGATAAATACAGAAACGTGTTTATAAGTGATTTGTACGTTCCTGGCCTTAAAAGGTAATATTAATACATATATATTACATATACAGAATTACGTATATGTCTTATTAAATAATAAAACGTACCTATGTATAGACCTTAGCGTGAGGATTTAATTTAAATGTATATATTATATTTTTACAACAATAACGTGACGTATATAAATATTGATAATTGACACACGTCTCGCGATGTTCTATTATTATTATTATTATTATTATTCGATTATATTGTGTGCGATAAGTATGATAACGTTTGTCTTTGAGAGATCAAAAACAAACAACCAATAACGAAAAATTTCCAGAGGGGAGGGTTCATGGAGTTACATCAAGTTACTCTATATATATAGTTGTATACATAACGTAGTTTATCGTAAACGTCAATATTTTATACTGTATTGTTTATTAACTGCTATAATTTTCGAAAAAATTTCTGGGGGGTCTGATCCCTTATAAAACCAACTTATATTCGAATTTCTATCGATTAAATTAATTTATTTTAGAATAACGAATATATAGGACTTATACATATATTTTTTAGTTTATAAATATTAAAATATGATGAAATGCTCGTGATTAATATATTCTTATATTTTCATTTTTTTAAACAAAAATCGCGATCGTATATATACATATACTTGTATATATATAGCGATGACTATAGTTGTATGGTTTGCAAGTTGCATTGTCCTTGTCATTCAAGGTTTTTTTTTGCCCCCGCCGACGCCGATGTGTATATATATACATGATATTATAATACCTGCTGCAACCTGCGTTCAATCTCGCTCGTCTCGCACCCGGTCATTTATAAATATTTGTATTATCATACATAATATTATTATGTGCGTTTACAGCATCATCATATAGAATCTCATACGCGTCATGTGTCGTGACGTGATTACATTTTGCCCTATTATATTGATTATATAATTATTAATAAAACATTTATATTAAGGACGAACGAGTTCTGCAGATACCTACTAAAATAACTCACGAGGAAAATTCGTAAACGTAATATTATCGAAAAAAAAAAATACGAGTATATTATGTATATACCTATATATAACACTCGCATCTCTGCAGGCACGGATTCGTTTTACGATTTTTATTGAATTTTCGCCATTTTACTCTCCACCAGTTCCCACCACCGACCCGTCATCGTTTTCTGTCCATATTGTGATTACATTTGTTATCCATATATCGTGTATTATTTTATCCTATATATATATATATATACTAAATTACATTATCATTGTGGCCGTGTAATGATATAATAAACACAATTAAATCTTAATTTTTTTCACACGCTTTATATTATATATTATATTATATACGTCGTCGTCGGCCCCTCTTCCGTCTTCGCCGTATTGTTCGCGGCAACGATGACATACCACATAATATGACATAAATATATATATATATATATATACATAATATATTATTATTATTATTATAAAATGCACTCTATGCGCGGGCGCAACTGCAACGCCGTTGCAATATAATATATTATTGTAATACATTATATGTGCATCGTCGCAGACACGGGTGGGTGAGCAGTGGAACACGTATAGACGGGAAGAACGGGGGTCGGAGGGAAGTGCATTCAATACAATATAATATAATATACTACATGTTATATTGTTATTATTATTATTATTATTATACGCGGTGCGGCGTTGCACATATAATAATAATAATAATAATAATAATAATAATAATAGTGCATAATATATAATGTGCACGCGTGTCATGTATGATGATAATTAATTAATCCGAAGGTATATAATATATATATTATATGTAGCTCGACCCTGAGAGATCCGGATAGCGGCGGCGGCGGCTTCGCATTGTTTGTGCGGTAAGTGAAAAAAAAGGAGCAAAAAATAAAATATAAAAACCTTGAGCCACTCTGTGTCTATCCTCGCTGTACGGTGTCTATATATAAAAATAATAATAATAATAATAATTATTATTATTATAATGATGATAATGGTAAATAATAAAACGAGCCTATGTGATACGCGCGTTCCGTGCGGCCACGACGGGCGCACGCTCGCGCGAAGGGTGCAGCGTGTGAACGGTGCCTGGAGTGCGCCGACGGTGCACGCCGTCGTAGTGCGCGACGGTGCGCGCGCAACTCGCCTTGAGAGGTTACTGAACTCGCGGATCGCGGGTAACCCCCCCGAGAACGCGTATCAAGCGGTGCGGAGTGCGAGCGCCGCCGCCGCGCGCGTCTGTAGAAGACGGCGGCCGCCTCGACGTCTGGCGACCTGCCAGTCGGGGTGGTGTGACCGTCCACCAGGCCACCGTTCGCGCCACGCGTAACGTACCCTCTGTGTTTCCCGCCGCCGCCATTCCGCCATCATACACACAAGAAGCGACATTTCGCCGAATCTTCTTATTATTTCCTATATACTTGTTTTCGTTTTTCTTTATCCATAATATTTTTGTATTATTATTTTTTAATAAATTTAATATATAATAACAACATATGAGAACACACGATTTCAAATAACGTCTATTCGATACTAATCGATATTATATTTTTTGTCAAAATCAGTGTTCCCTTACTGGTCATGAATAATGTTTTTTTTTTTTTTTTTTTTTTTTTTTTTTTATAAATATTTATATTACGTTTTTCGCGTAATGTTATCACTATATTATTATATACTTATTTTTATTATTGTTATAATATAATAAAATATAACGTACGTCTCGTTTTAACGTTTTAACGAATATAATATAATAAGTGGAAAAAGAAAACAATAATATTAATTTTAGAGAATAAACCGTTCACGATAAGATATAATATTATATTTACTATATTTACGCGCGTGTGTATAATAACACCTGTTATCTGTGACTCTGTGTTATCGGCCGCGCGCGACACACACAACAATACAATGCCGTATTATCACGTCGGCGTTTGTGACACGATATATACGCGTATAATTATAAATAATTTATAATATTAATATTACGAATATACGGAATAACGCTGTGCGAAGAAATTTAAATCTCCCCCTATATATTAAATTTCATTTCTATATACACGTTATATAGCATCCTGCGCCCCGGTATACCACTGCAAATAATAAATTATGTACGTACTTATAATATGTACCGCGGTATATAAATAATATATAATATTTTAAAATGCGTGCGAGGTATTAATAACGTAACCGCGATCGAGGTTATAACGGAACAAACAAGAAGGTCAAGTGGCGAATTATTATAGATAAGTACGAAACGAAACGAAAAAAAAATTATCATCAATTCAGAGAAATGTATGCTGAAATACAGTTATTTTATTGGGCGAAACACGTATTTTTTAGATATATTATATATACTTGGGTATACATTTACTATATAATAATATATAGGTACCTGTTATCAATAGTGTTGGCGTGTATTAATAATATAATAATGATATAACCATATGGATATATTTTATATATTATTAAATTTGATTTCTACGAAGACAATAATTCAATGCACGCAGACTCGTCGCAGTATACCGTGTACCTTTAAAATATATTGTATAAATTATACCAACAAAAATACGTAATAGTATGTTATAAGTTATAAGTTATAACCGATAACCATAACCAAGGTTTTAGTGTGCGAAATGAGCTATAATTATTGGACAATATTTTGGATGTACCACCTACTATTGTATATTATAATATTAATATATAAGCAAAGGACGTGCATTATAATAACATAAGGTTATATTTTATATTATACGAATAGGAAATTAAATTTAAATTGGAAACGTTATAGTGTATACGTTTCTTATGAATTGGACGCTCAACGACCCTCGGGTCATTTACACACGAGAATTTGACGTTTGCCAAAATGTCGTCCTTTGGCTCGACTACGTGGCACTATATATTATGTATAGTAAATTTAACACGAAACATAATAATAATAATAATAATAATAATAATAATAATAATAATAATAATAATAATAAAGGTATAATATCATAATATTATTAGACGCATCGTAGGAAAACGATTTCGACGCCCGGCGAAAAATTTACGAAATCCTATAAAGTACTCACCGGTATATTACGTGAACTATATTTTCATACGCTGACGACTGTTATTTTTCTGCAATTATAATTTATAATTGAAAACGAAAACAATAAATTGCAAATGGAAATAATATTTCACACATACGGTTTTTTTTTGTTTTTTTTGTTTGTTTATGCCGAAATACGTGTCGTAAGGATTTCGTAACGTGTTATAATATGTCACACTTATTATATATTATACTATATACGGCATTATGTTATATAATCGAGTAAAACTCGTTGAGCTTTTATTATTATTATTATTATTTTTTTATCAATTAATCAATGAGTAATAATAACAATAATAAACGAGTCGGACAAAAAAAAAAAAAAGAAATTATACGTTATTGAATTATTCCATACGTGGACTTTTTATGTAGTAATTGATTTCGATTTTAATTTTGAATGTTTACGTTACATAATATGATTACGAACGTGAATACGACGACCGAAACTATATACACATCAATATAATATTATCGAATAATTCGAATACGTTTTTGTTTTTTTTTTTTTTTTTTTAATATTAGGTAAACGACGTGAAATGTCTTATACCTGTTGGACGGTCATCATCGTTACTCGTCGCGTGCGACAAAAACAAACGTACGTTTTATATACGTAAAATTATTTTATACTCGTATTATAATATCGTTATTAGTCCCGGCGTTATATACCGAATAACCGAATGGGAAGTGTATAAATAAATAATATTTTTAATATATACGCGTGCAATTGCCAAATTTCGACTAGATGAATACGTATAAAATAATATTATATACTTAACGGACGAAATTCGAGTTTTAAAAACATAAACGGAAGGGAGAAAAATTAATATTATAATTTTAAAAAAAATAAAATAAAATATATGAAATAAAACATGCACGCCCATTTTAAACGCGACGAAATTCTTCGCGATCTCCGCGGCGGCGGTGGGAAACAACGCGCGCCGGTGGCTTGGTGCTGTAATAATAATAATAATAATAATAATAATAATATATATTATTTGTGATTATTTTAAAATGTGATATTATACCTATATATAAAGCAGCGTAGACAAACCGTGTAATGAATATTAAAAATTAAATAAAAAAAATACACGTCGCGCGCTACGCAAAGGAAATAATAATAATAATAATAATAATAATTTATAATAATAATTATAAAAATAAATAAAATATAAAAATATAATACCGAGAGAAACAAAAGAATACTTCTGTGTGTATATTCACTATATTTCTTTCTTCTCTTTCAGGCAACGAAAATAGCGTGTGTAAAAATACAACTTTTTGATCGTACGTCAAAAAAGAAAAAAAAACACTCTCGCGCGATACGTTTACACCACATATACCACATATTATTTATATTTATACGCGATACTCGTGTGAGTACACTGAAGAACACTATATAAGTTAACACGTGGTGTGAAAAACAAAATTTGTTTTTGTAATGCTCGACGATTTCGAGTCGTATGTAACTACATATATAAGAAATGGTGCGGTTAAGGCGACGATAGCCAACTATATTGTGTGTAAGTATTGCCCCGTATATATTGTAATTAAAGAGTTGTATCAAAATTTGTTTTGCCGAAGAGAATTATTGAGGAATAAAAGAAAACTTGAGAATATCTGGAATTAATTACAAATACGCGTATGTTCGTTGGTATTAGCCAATGACCTGGTATTATGTAATACAGGGATGATTCTCGATTTTTTAAAATAATGAAATATTGAAAAAAATGCTATAGGTGTACCAATATGGCAATATTAATTACTCTGGGAAAATAATAGAGACGTTTTTCTGGTATAATTCCGTTTGATTTTTCACGCGTCCAGATTCCAGAATAATATAAATTATTATTATTCATCATTTATCAAAAAACTCTGATTAATTGAAGTTACGTTGGCGTGTGTGTCATGAAAAGCCGTATAAATGCTCATTAGATATACATACCAACTATTATTACAAGTACATAATTTACGTATATATTATTATTATTAATTATTATTATTATTATTATTATTATTATTATTATAAATTATTAGGTGTATTGTCGCATATTTTAATCATAACATACCTATTACACATATTTATATAAAAAAATATAATATTACAAATATATATTTTATAAATTATTACGATCCTTGTATATTCATATTATATTGAAATTAATGTTATATACCAACTGACAAAACAATCGACCCAACCGGTTCCAAATCATATATAGCTGTCAAGTCCGCATCACTTATGGTTGGTATAATATTAATATTAATGTCTGATGTATATTATAATATATGCATAATTTGTTTAATTCAGCGATCAGTATAAAGATATAAATAATATTATCATTTCATTTCTC